>PVJO010029566.1:0-16651 GCA_004026905.1 Hystrix cristata | reverse complement strand
AGGGAGAATATTCTACATGCCCTATGATGGGGGACTGGCTAAGTAAATTATGGTTTGTTTTTAATTTTTTTATTATTTTTTACCAAGAACATGTATTGGTACATTGCATACATAATGATCATAATCAACATGGTTATTTTGTACCTGTACATGATACATCTTGGTTTTCCCCCCTCTTCCCCCCTTCCCCTCCCCTCCCGTCCATTCACCCACCCCTCCCTATTTGCAATAAGTGTAACTACACTTTACCATTTTTTCCCCCCTTTCATCTTAAATTATGGTTTGTCCTTAAAGTACTGTGTAGCTGTCGAAAACAAGAATGGAAATTTCTATTACTTCTGTTTACCAACAGACTTTCCAGGCTACATCACAGGTCTTATTAGCACACTCTCTCAGAGCCCTGTACCCTTCCTTCATTGCAGTAATTATGGTTTAATTATACATGTATTTCATGTGCTTATTTAATGTACACACACACACACACACACACACACACACACACAAACACAAGTGACTGGCAGGTCCAAGAGGATGGAAACTTGCCTATATTAGTAGGTATTATGCTCTCCACCACCACACACTGTTTGAAAAAGAATTTAAAAAGCCTCCATTCTTACTGAAGAGTAGCTTTGACAAAGCAGTGGAAATTGTTAATTTTATTGAATCTTGATCCTCTAACTCACATCTTTGTAATATCCTGTGTGACACACCGGGAAGAACATGTCAAAAGCACTTCTGCTGCGTGCTGAGTACAGTGGTCTTCTTGGGAACGTGCCCTGCCTATTTTTGAGATGCGAGCTCAATGGGCCTCTTTATCCTGAACACCCTACACATACACCCTCTACTGGGGATCAAACTCGGAGAACACTGAGCTACATTCCCCAGCCTTTGTTATTTTATTTTATTTTATTTTATTTTATTTTATTTTATTTTATTTTGAGACAGGATCTCACTAGATTACCGGCACTGGGCTTTAGTTTGCAATCCTCCTGCCTCAGCCTCCCATGTACCTGGGATTACAGACATGCACCACGGTGCCCAAACAAACATGATTTTTAGTTGAAAGAATGACTGGCAAACTGTGGTTAGTCGGACTTGGGTATTTGGCAGACATTCTTCTCTGAGACGAAGGAAGTGAGCCTGTCACTTAAAAAGAAAACAACTGACTGTATTTGTTACCAATGATAAAATTTGAATTTGCAAGTGAAAATCTGAATTTTAGAAAACTTGCTCTGCTACCAGGGGCTTCACAGTTTCTTAATACTTAAGGCTTTCTCTGCCTGCCCCTTAATTCTTCACAACCTGTTGAAAAGGTTTCATGGCTTCTGCTCACTTTCAAAATAAAATCCACAGCCATTCTCGTGGCCCTGAAGGGCTCTATAGTCCCTGCCTCTTCTACCTGACTATACAAGATCACTTCTTTTCTCTCCAAATACCAGGGACCTTCGTACCTTTATGCTCTTGCTCAGAATTTCCTCTGCCTAGAATGTCCTCTTTCCAACCTTCATTTTACGTGCAAATATCACTTTTTTGTGTGGCACTAGGAATTGAACCCAGGGACTTTGCGCCAAGCTACATCCTCAGCCATTTTTTATTTTATTTTTTATTTCGATACTGAGTCTTGCCAAGTCACTAAGTTGCCCAGGCTGGGTTTGCTTGCATCTTTCTTTCTTTCTTTCTTTCTTTCTTTCTTTCTTTCTTTCTTTCTTTCTTTCTTTCTTTCTTTCTTTTGTTCTCTCTCTCTCACTAGTTCTCTTTCACCTGTATCACCTTTTCTTTCTTTTTTTCTTTCTGATGCTGGGGATTGAACTCAGGGCCTCCAGCATGCTACCCAAGTGCTCTACCACTGAGCTGTATCCCGCAAAATTTTATTTTGCAACAGAACCTCATTAAGTTGCCCAGGGTGATCTTGAACTTTCGATACTCCTGCCTCAGCTTCCTGTGTAGCTGGAATTACAGGTGTGTGCCACTGTGCCTGGCTCCCTATCAGCTTTTCTGTTTTTTCTTTTCTTTTTCTCAGTACTGAGGATTGAACCCAGGACCTTTACACTGAGGTACATCCTCAGCATCCCCACTTTTTTAAATTTTGAGATGGGTTCTTGCTAAATTGTTAAATTGCCCAAGATGGAGTTGAACTTTTGATCCTCCTGCCTCAGCCTTCTAGAGCACTGGGATTATAGCATGTGCCACCACACCCAGCTCATACTAGCTTTACCTAATGCCAGCTTCTTCCTCTGATAGGAGGAATCAATCCAGGGCTGTGGATTTAGCCCAGTGGTTAGAGTACTTGCCTTGCAAGCTCAGGGCCCTGAGTTTGATTCTGGCACAAAAAAGAAAAAAAAAGAGAAGGAATTCATCCAACTCTGGGTGCTGGCAACTGGCAACAAATGAGTATGGATGACCTGGAGAATGACACTGAACTGCATCAAATGAAGGCTGGGCCCCTTGAGGTCCCAGAATTGGCACTGATGCCTCAAGGGAATGTTACAAGTAATATTTATAGAGCATTTTTTATGCATTGGACCTTGCTGTGTGCACTTTCTATGCATTCTTCCTCTACCCCTCTAGCAGCCACAAACAAGCATTATGCTTGCCTTAGAGATGAAGAAGTGGGGGTGGAGTCATATCAGCTTGCTAGTATTTACTGAGTGGCACTTTCTTGCCATAAATGACAGAGTAGGTACCGCACCCAGCATTCCTTATAATTGTTTCAAAAGAAGTGCATTGGATATCAGAAGCACAAGGCCATGTTGTGAGGCACAGAAGTAGTCAACGCTGTTTAGCTGTGTGACCTAGAGCCGATCTCTTTACCTTTCTGAGCTTTACTTTCCTAATGTGTGAAATGGGGACAGTAGCAGTCCCCTTGCAGGTTCGTGATACTGATGAGCTACGAGGAATGCAAAAGAATCCAGTGCATGCCTATATTCCCAGTACTCTGGGAGGCCGAGGCAGGAAGACTGCAAGTTCGAGACCAGCCTGGGCCACTTAGTGACTTAGTGAGACTCTGTCTCAAAAATAAGAAAAATTTTAAAAGCCGAGGATGTAGCTCAGTGCCAAGGGCCTGGATTCAGTCTGCAGTACTACCAAAAAAAAAAAAAAGTGAGCAAACAAAGAAAGAGACACCTCAGTACAGCTCAGGTACATAGAGGGGCTCTGGGCATTGACTCACTTTCCTCCCTTCCCAGCGCCCGAGAAAAGAAGTTAGTGTCGTGAAACTCACACTGAATCAAGAGTCAAGGGATCTCTGCTATGACCCAGGCACCACTAAGGCTGTGCAAACTTCAGCAAGTCACTTTGCTTCTCTGGGCTTTGTTTTCTTCCTACACGTGTGACATGCAAGAGTTTTACAGTAGTTGGATATTTCCACTGTTTTTCATTGTCCAGCCACTCAAAAATGAAAGGGGAAGGGTTTGAGGGTGTAGCTCAGTGGCAGAGCCCTTGCCTGGCATGCCTGAGGCCCTAGATTCTCTCCCCAGTACCCCCAAAACAAAAAACAAAATGAAAAAGCACAGGAGGAAGCCACAGGGAAGAACCAGGAAAAGGAGCAGATCATGCCAACCTGGGGCATTTTATTTCGCGAAGTTAGGCATCTCAGGAAATATTTCCCAAAGACCTCGGGCTTTGGAGCCTGCTGAACCTGGAAGGGAACTCAGAGCTTTTCATCAGCAGCTACAAAATCAACTCCTCTTTCCCAGCCAGCCTCTGGGAGATGCCCCCACAGTCTGGGGCCTCTCTGCCAAGGCAAGCGCTGAGCTGATTTGGGGGCCCAGCTGCCTGTTGCCATGGCAACATTCCAGTGCACTTTGCATAGTGACAGAGATGCTAAGATGTGCTAACAAAGTGCTCTGCAAAGGACTTCATGTCTTTGGCAGGGACAATTCTTCTTTTTCACACTAATAACTGTGGACTGTAAGGAGGGATTTGGCGAGTCACTTCCCCTGTCTTGGCCTGTTCCCCTGGGCTTTCCTTGAAGGCACAGGTTGGCAGCTTCTTCTTTTTCCGTTTCCACATATACCATCACCACCCTCCATGTCCACCCACTCCCCACCACCAAAGAAAAGAATGGTTTTTCCTTACTCAGAGCTCTGGTGAAGTCGGCATGTTTATGAAAACAGGAGGAATGGACTATTCTAATCACTTCTATATCCTTGGCTGAGTGCTGGGTCAAAGAGTCCTCCCTCCCTTTTCCTTTGTTTGGAATGCCCAGGGATTTTCAGGATCGAAACAGGAAGGCCCTGTAGTGTCCTAGTGAATGATTCCCTAGAGCAGGAAATACAATCTCAATTCTGAATAGGCTGGGAAGGAAAGCAGGCAACCCCGTGTGAATCCCGCTTTTCTCACTTACAAGCTGTGTGTTCTTCGACAAGTTATTGGACTTCCCTGCCCTTGGTTTCCTCATGCGTGCAATGGGGATGATGATATAGGCCTTGCATTATGGTAGGAGTTAAAGTTAAAGTATATCTTGTGCTTCCCAGCTTCTCTGCTTCCTTTGCCCTGATCCTAATCCATCCCACCGGCACAATGGCCCCCCAACCTCCCCATTTCTACTGGAAGCACCTCAAGCCCATCTTCCCCATAGCAGACAAGGTGATACTTCAAACCTATGCATTTATTTAGCAGTTCTGAGGATGGAACCCAGGACCTCACACTAGCTGGGCAAGTGCTGTACTCCTGAGCTCTAGCCCAGCCTCTTCCAAACATTCAAACCACATGCTGGGGCTGGGGGTGTTGCTCAGTGACAGAGTGCTTGCCTAGCAAGCAGGAGACCCTGTGTTCCATCCCCAGCAGTGAAAAAAAGTCACATCCTGCTACTTCCTTGCTTTAAAGCTCTCTAATAACTTCCCATCATACTTCAAATAAAACCCACTCTTCTCCCCCTCATTCCTCCTCCACCCTAGACATGCCGGCCCTCTTTCATCTCTTTTCATTTTCCTTCTTCCTTCCTCCCTCCCTCCCTCCCTTCCTTCCTTCCTCCCTCCCTCCCTTCCTTCCTTCCTCCCTCCCTCCCTTCCTTCTTTCCTCCCTTCCCTCCTTCTTTCCTCCCTTCCACTGGGGGATGGAATTCAGGGCCTGGTGCATGCTAGGCAAGCGCTCTACTACTGAGCTACATCCCCAACCTTCAAAAACTTTTTTTTAAACTTTGAGACAGGGTCTTGCTAAGTTGCCCACGCTGGCCAGGAACTTGAAATCTTCTTGCTTCAGTCTCCCAGAGTGCTGGCATTGCAGGTGCACACCACCATGCCTGGAAATTCTTTCTACTTCCCAAAGATGTTGAGTCCCTTCTCACTTCATGGACATGGCACTTTCTGTTCCCTCAGCTGGCTCCTTTTGCAGCTCAGTTCTCAAAAGTGACCCTCTCTGGCCACTCACCCAAACCAGCCCACCATATTGCCTTGCCCACCAGCACATCACTGAGCTCATTTCCTAGCACTGCTCACGAAATAGCCCTGCCTTGGTTATTCGCATGTTTGGTTACTGTCAGTTTCCTCTGATTGGATTGTAAACTCTATTCCTCCGCCTTATACATCTGTCTGCCCCTGTACACACCACAGTGCCTAGATATAACAGGCTCAATAACATCTATTGAATGAATGAATGAATGAGGCAGGCAGAGCATTGGGAACAAAGCCTGAAAGATAACAGAGCACAGTACTTGTTTCTGCCTTTCTTTTTGCCTTCTTTTATCATCTTGCTGTAAGGTAGAAGTTCCTTGCCAGACCTGTGGCCTCTGAAGCAGAGGGTACATCATCTATCGGGGTGCAGAAGGAAGCTCTTAGAATTTCTATTAATTTTGTCATTCTTCATTTTCATATTTGTCTATGTTTTATAATTTATAAAGCAAATTGGCACTGTGTTACACATAAAAGCTTATATATAAATATACATATCTTGGGTTATAGGCTCAAAAATACTTGGCGACCACAGCTCGTAGGAAGCAGACTGGCAGACTTGGCAGATCAGTCGGGTTGGGCCAGCAGGGAGACTTCCAGTGTTGGGAGGTGAGTGCCTTGGGGACGCAGCGGGGTGGGCAGCGGACATGCTCTGTGCCGCGCCCCCCCCCCCCATCGCCTACCCTGATCCACTTCACAAGCGGCATGCATATTGCCCATCCTGGGGAGGCTTCTTATGCAAGTCTGTAGAGAACTGTCTGCTCCAGGCCTTGCCGCTGATCTGTCTACTGGGCCATGCGTGTGGGAAAGACTAAGGCCCGGGAGCTCCCTGCGGCTCAGGCAGTAGCTGGGGTTTCTCTTGTGCTTTCTGTAATTAGGACAGTGCCTGGAACACAGCAGGTGTTCAGATACTCCCAGAATGTACTTGTTGACTAATATCGGTGCACCCAACAAAGCCCCCCACCCCGCCCAGTGTCTGAGCCAAGGGAACCTCAGGGAGCAAGTCAGTCCACGTCTTTCACTGCCCAAATGGAAACTAAGTGGGGCTCGGAGAGGCAGGACCTGCCCAAGGTCATGAAGCATTCAGCCAGCACTCTTTCCACTGCTCCTGCCTCTGGGATGTGTGCTCGCTTATTATCTGGCCTTGGCTCGTTCCACCTCCTTAGTCTTGGCCTTGACATGCTGCCCATAGTATGGGTTTTCAGGAGATGCTCTGGCTTTCTTACTGGGGCAGGATCCAAGAGAGAAAATGTGTCCCTCGAGCCCACTTTCTGTATACCCACACCCACCCCTCACTCGGAAATTAATGACATCACTGCCCTTCTAATCACTTTGCCCTTAAATACAGCATTCAGCTTCTTTTAAGTGATAGCTACTAGGTGTCAGGCACTTAAAAAAAAAACTCTTCTGGGCAATTAATATACACACCAAAAAGTGCACCCATCGATGAGTGATCACAAGCTGCACGCCCACCTAGCTACTCCCCGGGGCAAGCACCTTGATCAGGGCCCGGACTGCGGAAGCCCTCCTCAAAGCAGTTTCCCTCATCATTGCAGGGCTTCCCTCCAGCGGCCCAGGGAGGAAGATATAAGTGGCTTAAACCAATTTACAAACACCAAATTATTTTTCTTTAAGCCAATTCATTTAATTCTGCCTTGGATATTCAAGAAATTATACTGTTGTGCACTCACTTTTTCTTCTAATTATTATTAGAGTCTAATGAATATTAGAATATATAACTATTAAATTTAAAGGCTGGGTGTGGTGGCGCACACTTGTAATACCAGCACTCAGGGGGCTGAGGCAGGAGGATTACTTCGAGTGCGAGGCCAGCCTGCTACATAGTGAGTTCAAAGCCAGCCTGAACTACATAGTGAGACCCTGTCTTCAAAAAACCAATCAATAAATAAACTTAAGATCATCCATGTATTTCTAAAATTCTTCCTCATACCATCACCTTAAACCGCTAGGAAATGTGAACCACAGTTAGGGGAGTATTGAGCGTAGGAATTAGCACAGGAGGAAGGCTGTTTGTATTTGGGAAGATCAGAAAAGGCTTCGAGCCAGACCAGGAGGTGTCTGTATGGACCTGAACCCTCTGTGAGGCCACAGCTACGGCATGCAGAGGTGCGTTCCCTTTTGGCCACAAGGCTCAGGGAAAGCTTCATGGAGGAGGAGACATTGGGCTGGGCCTGGGGGGAGGAGTATGGCTTTTCACAAGCGGAGATGGAAGTGGGAGGAAAAGTGTTCTGGGCAGAAGGAATAGAAAGTGGGGAAGACTTCTTGGGGCTGAAAGAAGAGTTCGTGCTTCCGACTGGAAGAACTGTGGCCGTGGCGCAGCAGGGAAAGGGCTCCGGGGCCAGGGTGGAGTGAGTTCGCCTAGGACACCGAGCATCGCCATGGGCAGCCTTCCCGTAGGCTGTGGCCTGCTGCAGTCAGAGCTGGAGCTGCAGACTGGGTCTCTCTGCTCCTTATGGAACTCGTACCTGGAAAATCTCCAGACCAGGAAAGAGCACGTGCAGCTCATGGCAGATGGGACCAGCAGAGTGAAAAAGAACCAGGCTTGGAGTCACCCAGGTTCAAGTCACCACGGTGCCGCTCTCTAGTACCATCCCTTCATGCAGTCTGTTTCTTCATTTCAAATCGGGGCCCAATTGGTTCCACCTGTACAGGAGGAGCAAGCCAGAGCGTGGCTAACGTGACCAGAGTGACTGGCTGGTTCTTCCCCAGCTCTCGGGTTCTGGGGGACAGTTTGAAGATAGTGCTGTCTGAGGACTGGACCTCCCCGACCCTTTCCCGTACTTGAGTATGGCGGGATCTGGCCAGTGAGGTGACAGCAGTGAACCTTAAACTCTTTCGCTTCCAGGATGTGGACCCCAGAGTTTCTTCCTTCACACCTCTGACTCCTCCGTTTCCTCTCCCAGTGTGTCTAAGGCACCAAGTAGGGTGGGGGGATCAGCTAAATGGTGCTGCTTGGTCCTCTGTCCTCCATAGACATGGCTGCTTCTGGCTGGACTCAGCTCATGCATATGCCAGAAAGAAACTGTTTCTTCCCCCCAGATGCATCTGAAGACACCATGTAGGTTCCAGCCCTCTCCTAAAGTCACTGCATCTGGTGGTCCCAGCCCGTAATTCCAGCATTCTGGGAGGCTGAGGCAGGAGGATGACAAGTTCAAATCTAGCCTGGGCAACTTAGTGACTTTGCAAGCCCCTGTCTCAAAATTAAAAAATTAAAAAGGGCTGAGGGTGTAGATCAGTGAGAAGGCCCTGGGTTCAATTCCCAGCACAGAGAGAGAGTGACAGAGAGAGAGAGAGAGAGACACAGAGAGAGAGAGAATTGTGACCAGGGCAGTCGATCTTCCCAGCACCTTTCCATGGGCAGCCATCTTGCATCCGTGGCCCTCTCAGAATAGCTGCCAGCAGCACCCTACACAGCTGGATGCCCTCATTGATGAGTTGGAAGAGGTGACAAGGAGAGACAGGAGGGAGGTGTGCCTGGGCAGGTAACTTGGCCCGCCCCCTTTCACTGGCAAACCCTCGCTGAGCCATCCCCTGGGCCAGACCCTCTGCCAGGCACAGCCTTGAGCAGCAGAACTCAGACCTGTCCCTCAAAGAACTTACAAACTGCCAGGGAAGGGAAGGTTCATGAGCACACGGGAGATTTCTAACAATTTCAGGACATCTACGCTTAAGGACAAGTGACTCAGACAGACAGAGCCTAATGCGCAGAGGAGGGAGCTCTCCCTGCAGAATTAGGGTGAGACGGGGGCCAGAGAGGGCTGTCAGAGAACAGTGGCATTTGAGCTAAAGCTTGAGGAACAGCCTGCAGGGATTGGGGACAATTGGGAGAGTCAGTGACAAGAGGATGGACGCACTTTTTAGCAAATACCTTCTATGTCCCTGGCATCCTTTAGCTCATTTTAGTGTTCTTATGAAGGTGACACAGTGGTCCCCCCGTCTCCATGGCAAATATGTTCCAAGACCCCTAGTGGATGCCTGAAACTACGGATAGTGGTAAACCTCGAGTATATTATTTTTTCTAATAAATATGTATATTGTGCTTATAATACAGTTTAATTTACAAGCCAGGCACAGTAAGATATTAACAACAAGAACTACTAATAAAATAGAACAGTGATAGCCATGTTCTGTAACAAAACTTATGTGAATGCAAGATCTGTGTCCCTCTCCAGCCCCCCAAATATCTTACTGTGCTGTATTCGCCTTCCTTGTGACAACGCGAGGTGACACAGTGCTCATGTGGTGGGATGAAGGGAAGCGAATGATATGGGCCTGTAACATGACGTTAGGCTAGGACTGACCTCCTAGCAGCACATCGGGAGGAGGGTCATCTGTTTTGAGTGACCCTGGATCACTGAGCTGTGGTGATGTCAGTTGGACATCAGGAGCAGACCAGGCCAATGGTTGGGGATCTTTGATGGTTGGTTTTTGCTGAAACCTTTTGGAAGAATATTGTAATCGGAAGTCATTCTCTCCATGTTTTGCGCCCTGATGTCTCCTTTGCACTTTGCAAATGTAGGTTCAATTGGGCGTCTTTTTCCAGAAGAGCCTGGTTTCGTGGCAGTCCATAACCTGCTTTGGATCGTAGCATTTCTCTTTAATCAGCTTTTTTAACTCTGCTGGAGATGTGTCAGCTTCTCTACAGCAGACACAGCCTCGCCTGTGATTTTTATCTTTTTCAATCCGAGCCTATCCCGGAATCTGTGAAACCAACCTGTGCTGCGGTAAGTGCCTTGGTGTCAGTCGTTTCAGGGGATCCCTCGCTCAAGTCTTGCTAGTGCCACACGTGACCATGTTTTCTATTCCTGTCTGCCACCTACAAATGTAATACCTTTTTGTCTCAATTACTTTTCTCTCGTTGCTGAGACAAAATACCCGACACCCAAAGTTAGGAGAAGAAAGGTTTATTTGGCTCACAGTTTGTAGAGGTTTCAGTCCACAGTCAGCTGGGTCCCAGGCAGGGTGGCGTGGCAGACAGCAGAAGGCAGCAAGGTAAGCAAGGGATGTAAGCCAGGGTGGGGGGCTAACCAGATTCTTCCTGTATTTTATATCTTATCCAGGCTGCTAGGATTAGGGCGGTGCTAAACCAATCAGTGGATCGATTTAGTAATCACATACCCTTAATCCCAGCATCACACACTCTAGATTCAGCTACCTCTTACCACATGAGGCTTTGGGGGGACATCTAGACACGAACCATAACATTCCGCCCCTGGACCCCCAAAGACTCATGCATAGCCCATTATGCAAAAGGCATTTAGTCCATCTCCAAGAGTTGCCAAAGTCCTAACAGTTTCAGCATTGCTCAAAAATCCAAGTCCAAAGTCTCCTCTGAGATTTAAGGCAAACTCTTAGCTGCAAGCCCCTGTACAAATGAAAAGAAGGTTAAACACTTCCAACATACAATGGCATAAAATAAACATTTCCTTTCCAAAAGGTATAAAAAGGAATGGGACCAAAGCAAGTCTGAAATCCAGCAGGGCAAACATTAAGTCCTGTAGTTCCACATGCAGCATCAGCTGCAATCTGTGGTGAAGTCTGAAATCCAAGGGCCTTGGGTGGCTCTGTCCCTACGGCACTTCCGGTGGTGGTAGCTCCCAAGGCTTCTCTCTTGGACTGATTCTGCTCCTTCCTTGCAGTTTTCCTCAGGTGATCCACGTTCCTGGCTTCTCCAAACTTCTGGGGTCTCCAGTGCACCTTTGGCTTCACCCTCACAGCTTCACACACCACCCTCTCGGGGGCACACTGCCTGGCCTCCCAGGCCTTCTTCTGAAATCTGGGTGGAAGCCTTCCTGACCCCACAACGCTTGCACTCTGCATGAACCTAAAGCCAGGGCCATGAGGATGACGCCAGGGTCTGCCGCCAGCTGGAGCAGAAGCCCAGCTTCCTTCTTGCTTGTCTGTAGGTGTCATGTGCCTGTATTGCTGAGCACTCTGAACCAAATCCCGAGGACCAACTTCCCTAGGCCACCGCCATTCTGGAACATGGTGCTCTGGGGCATTCTTCTCAAAGCAGAATCTTTCACCTTTCCAACTCCGAGGCTGCAAAGGCTGGAGTCCTGCTATTTCCTGTGATGTCCCTGGGCCATCTTTTCTTTCATCTTCTTCTGAAATACCCGGCTTTTTCTTGCTGGTTCCTTCAGCAACGAGTCTCTCTCTCTCTTTTTTTTTTTTTTTTTTTTTTTGTGGTGCCGGGGATCGAACTCAGGGCCTTGTGCTTGCAAGCAAGCACTCTAATCACTGAGCTAAATCCCCAGCCCCACGAGTCTCTCTTTCATTCCATCTTTTCAAGCCACAACTTTACTGGAGCTTCCTTTATGGGCAAACTCACAACATTTTGAATCATTCTGCTGGGTTCTTTGCTCTTGGTTTTCAACATAAATCTGGCTAAAAGCCCCCAACAATAGCCATGCCACCGCCTCAACATTAGACTGCCTTGAAATTTCTTTTGCAAGATTAATTAGTCCACTGCCCTTGATCTCAGTCTCAGGCAAAGTCTCTGGGCGCAAGCAAAATTCAGACAAGCTTTCTGCCAAGCCAGAACATACATGGTCTGGAGTCCAACAGCCAATGCAGTCCTTCTTCCCAGCAGAAATCTCCCAAGACTGGTCTGTACTGGCAGATTTCCTCTCAGCATTCTGATCTTCTGAGCTCTGATCAGAATCTCCCGCCATCAACCTGTGAAGGTTTTCCAGGGTTTCTCTTGTAGGTGACATTTCCATATCTTTCCTAACTGTTCCCCTTCCACAGCTCCAAAGGCTCCTGAACCACATGGTCAAGTATAGTCCCAGCAATCACCCCACTTCTCTGGTACCACTTTTGCATGAATTTTTTTCTTCCATCTTCACAATTTCATGCATAGATTTCGGTATGTAAGTTTTTTCTTTCTGTATTAAATTGAGAATTTTTACTTTTTCTCTTAAATGAAGCATTTTGTAGCTTTTCTTTGACATGTTCAAACTGCCAAATCACTACTCCTGTGCTTTGGAGCCATTATTAAGTAAAATACGGGTTACTTGAATACAAGCATGTGATATGATAAGGAGCAATCAGATAACTGAGATGGCTGCTAAGTGACGAACAGGAGGGTAGAGTATACAGTGTAGATACAATGAACAAAGGGATGATTTACATCACTGGTGGGACGGGGTGGGATGACGTGAGATTTTATTATGCTATCAAAATGAGGCATAATCTAAATCTTAAGAATAATTTATTTGGGGAATGTTTCAATTAATATTTTTGAACCTTGGTTGATTGCACATAATTGAAACTGCAGAAAGCAAGACTGTGGGTAAGGAGAGAGGACTACTGCAGCTTACAAGTTAGGTGTTTTTATTTCCCTACCATTATATGATGAGGAAATTCAAAGCTAGGAAGGGTAAGCAACTTGCTACACAGGTAGAAATGGCAGAGTGAGGTTTTGAATTCAAGTTTCTCTGACTACAAAGCCTTTCTCTGGTTACTTTACCACACAATGATAAATCACAGAGACATGGTAAAGAATAGAATGAATATCCCAGATTTAATGGGCAGAGAAATAGGAGAAAAATAGAGGAGTTTCAGGAAACAGAGACTAGGTTAGTGGTGGTTCTGAGCATGGGCTTGACACTTTAGACAACAGATCAGTAGAAGGTTCCAGGCAATAAAATGATGTGATTTAGTTTGTGTTTGTAAAAGCTCACACTGGCTACTGCGTGATGAACAGATTATAGGATGTGGGAACCAGAAGCAAGGGAGTCTGGTGAAGAAGATATTCATTGCAGCCCAGCGGGAGATGATGGTGCTGGGACCAGGGAGAGAGAAGTGGAAGTGATGCAGGAAAGCACTCAAATTTGAGACAATTCAAAGAACAATATACAGGGCTCAGTGAATGCATGGGGAAGAAGGGGACAGTTAAAGATGTCTCAGTGCATTTCCTTTCCACTTTAGATGATACAGAGGGATATGACAGCAAAAGAACTGAATTTGGGAGATCGACAGGGTCTTGTGTTAGTCAGTTTTCCATCACTGCAACAAAATACTTGAGATAAATAACTTATACAGAGAAAAGGTTTGTTTTGGCTCACAGTTTTGGGGGTTCCAATCCGTGGACGGGTGGCCCCGTTGCTTTGGGCCTGCGGTGAGGCAGCACATCACAGTGGGAGTACATGACAGAGCAAAGTCAGTCATGTCACAGCCAGGAAGCCAAGGAGAGAAAGATGGTGGGCCTGCCCTTCTGAAGTTTCCACTACCTTCCACTAGTGCCACCCTGGAAACAAAGCTTTTAATATGTGGGCCTTTGAGGGACATTAAAGATCCAAAATACCAGGTCAAATACTGTCGGCCTCAAGTATAGTTGGGTTCACTTAGTCAAGAAGGAGTGTGTGGCCCCAGTTGGCAACCAGAGTAGGGAGATTTACCAAGAAAAGCTGCTAATGCACTCACTGGGTATGGCCGTGGGCACACTGGTGCCTGGGCAAGGAAAGCTGCATGGCCAGGGATGCAGTGCAATAGGGCTTACAGAAAGGGGGCGAGCATGTGGGATGCAGACTCCCCATGTGAGAAGATGAGAGAGGAATGATGAAGTAGAGGGAGTGCAGGGAGGAATGAGGGGTCTGTGGCTGCGATTCTTTTTTGTCATTTTTCTCCTTGGCAAACAACTTGACCATGTATAAAGGACAGATGGAAAAAGCCAACAAGGACCAAGCTGCCTCTCCTCTCTTGGCCTTTAGCGGGGTATCTGTAGAGTGGATTCGACTAATGCCTGCTGACAGTGCTGTTGCGAGAAAGACCTGCAATGACAGTTTTACAAAGTGCTCTGAGGGCTGAGGACAAGCACGGTGGCAGAGCACTTGCCTAGCATATGCAAGGGCCTGGGTTCCAACCCCAGCACCACAAAACAACGTGGTTTGAGGAGGGCTTCTGTAGCCTTAGTCATGTTCACCTTCTTGACCTGGGCACTGAGTAAACATGTGACTAGTTTGTGGACACTCACTCATTCCTCATTCCCACCTGCGCATCTTCTTACTTCCTGAACCTTCCAAAACCTGCCTGCTCCATTTGCGCTTCCTTGTGTGGCCCCTCGGAATATAACCCAGGGTCCCCAGTGCACAACCCAGTTAAATTTGACTCTGGTTTGGCCTTCGGGATGCCCCACAGCATTTTAGAATCATCTCAAGATATGGTTCTGTGTTTCCCAGTGTCTCTAAGCTTCTTTTTGCAGTCCATATTTACAAACTTGAACCTATCAAAACTCAGACTAGGACCTATCACGAATGAATAAGAGAGTGTGGCCCAAATGGTCCCGAACTTTAGTTATTCACTTATCACCTGGAAGATTTTTGTTATGTTCATAAATCTTCATGATTTTTGCCATACGCGTACTATTTTTCCAAGATGCTACACTCCTAGCTCTTCCCAGGCTCTCTTCCTGACCCCAAGTTTGTCCCCTTGGAGACCTCCTGCCACATTCCACAAGGAGCTGCAAAGGCCAAGTAGGGGTCATAGCATCCTGTGATTTCTCTGTGTAGTTAGGTCTTCCTCACTAGGGCGGGAGAGCCTGAAGTCAGTATTTGAGGGCTGTTTGTGGAATTGTTGAAGAAAACTGAAGAGACCCTTGAAAGTTGGGGGTGCAGGTAGGAGGTTCTTAGTAGGCATAACAGTCCACATAGTTACCAGCGTGCCTTTCCGCTTTCTGTGTCTGGCTAACTTCATCCTGCACGAGCCAGTCCAATGTCAGTTCCTCTGGAAAGTACCTCTAGCTCTTCCAAACTGAAGATGTTTCTCTTTAATACTTCCTCAACAGGTCTTTTTGGGGGAGCAGGAGGGGCGGGCGTGCTGGGGATCGAGCTCAGAGCCTTGTGCTTGCTAGGCAAGCGCTCTACCACTGAGCTAAATCCCCAACCCCTCACTCAACATTTTTGATCCTTCTCTGTGCTGTCACAGTCTGTGGATGTTGGCCACTCCTCTTACATAGTGACCTACACCTCTTGTCCTCAATATTGGTACAAGGCTGGCCAGAGTGCATCCTTGGGAACTTTTTCTAGAATGCCTAAATGACTGCGGGGTGGGGAGTGGATGGGGTGTGAATGGGCAGATGCAGATGGATTTCACTTTAGATTTCTTATCCTAGAGTCAGGAAGCTTTGCTGTCCGGGTGACACAGTGCCCCAAGTCTGCCAGGTTGAAGTTCTAGCCGGACCCACACCCATAGTGCTCTGTGGCCACGAATATGACAGACAGGACCCCGGTCCCTCTAAGTGTGTGTCTAGTGACATCAGCACTGAGCAGGACCACGACTCGCTCAAGTAAGTGAAATGACGTAAAGCTGTCTAGCTCTGGCAGCCTTCATTCCAGGAGCCTTGGCCCTTGCTCACGGCCAGTCCGGTGGGTGTTGGGGCTGGAACCGGCTGCTGAGAAAGCACCACCTGCTCCGTGTCACTTTCCCACAGGGCTGCAGCACTCATGGCGGGCGGCTGCGCGCGCGCACGCATTTTCTGCGGGACCTGGAGGGAGCCCTCTCATTGGCTGCCCAGGGTCCAGTCTGTGGCTCTCTGGCTGCCGGCTCTGCCCTCCCCTGAGACGGCTACAATGGCGAGGGAAGGGGAGCCTGGAGCGAGGCTCCAGGTGTGTCTGGAAGGGAAGCAGGTATTCGCCTGGTGGCCACATTGAGCATTCCAGAGGCATCTGGCTGTGCCAGTTCCCAGCCTGCAGCTCGGCAGCTTCACCCCCTGCCCAGATTTCCCCAGGTTTCTGTCAGGACTTGGAGCCCAGAGCTCATTGGCAGCTGTCACTTACAGAACTGGCTCCGTCCCCCACAGTAGAACAGGGAGCTGTGTCACTTAGGTAGCACATTCCTTCACTGGTCCCTGTCATACTCCCGGATAAGGCTCTGTTATTGGCCCCTCGCTCCTGCAAGCTTCCGCAGACCTAAGGAGCGAGCCAGCGGCAGCAGGAATGACAGCACCCGGAGCAGAGGCAGCCGGGGACAGGGAGGGCAGGCGAGTCAGGTCCCAGAGGGTGCCCGGGCTGGTCCCGGGTGCAGACGCAGATGCAGGGGCTGCTGCACTCCGGGCTCACTAGGCTTTCTCTTGGAACCTGGGCTGCTCGACCTGAGCAGAGCACTTATCAAGGGGGAGGAGGGAAGGGAGAGAGAGGGAGGGAGGGAGAGGGAAGAGGAAGAGAGAGACGGAGAGAGGGAGGGAGAGACAGAGGGAGGGAGGGAGAGAGAGAGAGAGAGAGAGAGAGAGGGAGAGAGGC
>PVJO010029565.1:0-16646 GCA_004026905.1 Hystrix cristata | reverse complement strand
GTTTAAATCCATTATTTCTATAAATGTTTTGCATGGAAGAGATTTTGGTTGACATCAATAATACCTGAGTTTCTTGTCTTTGTTTTCCAAGAGTAAGATAAAGAAAGCAAAAACTCAGAGGCCAAAATTGGCACTCATTTCATCATTTAATTAGGAATATTAATTAACTACCCACTATATACCTGTTCTGCTCTAGGCAAGCAAGGAAGGGCAGTGGACAAAATCATTGCCAGCCAGTACTAAGAAAGACAAAGAAAATATTCCGAAATAAACCAGAGGGAAAAAATGATACACTACATACCATGGAACAGTATTTCCAGTGACTTCTCATCTGAAAAAAAGGAAATTCTGAAGGAAATGGAATAATGTTTCTAAAGGACTAAAAGAAAGCATTTGTCATTTCAGAATACGTATCATAAAAATATCCTCCAAAAATGAGGGTGTAACAGAAACTTTTCAGATAAAAGAAAGGTGAGAGAATTTACTGATGTTCCAGAAACTGCACTAAAGGACATTCTTCACACCTAAGACAAAGGGCACAACTTATAAAATCAAATCTACAGAAAAGAATCAAAAGCATCAAAAATAGAAACCCAACTATGTAAATTAAATTCTTTTTATTTATTTTCTTCTCAAAATTTTCTTAAGGAACAATTGACTTTTTAAATACAACTATGGCAATAAAGTGGTTGGAAAACTGCTATCTTAAGGTTAAAGATAATGATACAAATGTTGTATATTTTTTCAAAGATAGAATTATGAAGAACACATGTAAGTTAAAATTCATACAACTTATACAAGTTATACTTCATTTAGCACATGTAATTCTACTTTAGCACAGTTTCATTATAATAAAAAATATAAGAACATGGAAAGATTTAACATCGAGGGTCAGAAAAAGATACAACAGAAATATACCAATTACAAAAGGAATGTAGATGCATTAATATTAGTCTTTAAATAAAAATTAACCTAAAAGCTGTTATATAATAATAAAGTGTTTAACATGCTGACATTTTAAAATGAAGCCACAAAATATAGAGCAAAGAATTACAGAACTACAAGGAAAAACAGAAAATCTACCTTCATATTAGGATGTTTCCACATATCTTGCAAAGAATTACAGAACTACAAGGAAAAACAGAAAATCTACCTTCATATTAGGATGTTTCCACATATCTTGCTCAAGAATACATCAAATGGAGAAAAATTCAGGTTAGTTATATAAGATATGAATAAGATATGAGATGTATAAGTATATATGATATAAGATATGAATAGTAAAAATTCAGGATAGTAATATAAGATACGAATATATATATATATATATATATATATATATATAAAACTTTGATTGAATGGACTTTAAAACACTTCTAAATTACTCTCAGTTCAAAGAAGTAGTAGTAAGGGAAGTAAGAGACTCAAAAGTGAGAGTTTTGCTATGAACTAAAGCAGAGAAACAGTGAAGTTGTTGAAAAAGAATATGGAGTTCATGGACGTTTGTGCTTATGGATTTTGTTTTTATTTTCTGCTTACATTTTGAGGCGGGGCACATGCCAGTTCTGGCAGAGGTACCACATGTATTTGAAGACATGGAGTCCTTATGAAAATGAAGTGGGCTAGAATCTACTACATGGGTGACAATGTCTCCCTTATTGTCCATCCCCTTTATCAGGAAAGAAGCAGAGGCTGCAGGAACACATGGCGGTATAAGGGAAAATTTGCGGTGAATGAGTTAGAAGTTACCCTCTAACTGCTTATGCTTTCTCAGTGAAATAAGAAGCAAGGCAAGCAGCTTACAGTGGAGAGTAGTGAGGTGGATGTTGGAGATTTGAAGGGAAAAGCCTGTGTGTGGTCGCTGTCTTGGAGAACAGGATAAGAAGGTGATCAGAGACAAAGAGTCGGACAGTTACCACGCAATTTTCTGCTCATATATTTAAAGGAAATCCAGTGGGCTAGTCTGTTTCTTTCTCTAGCCACCATAAATTATTCCATTGCACTGCTAAGTGTGCAGTGACCTGGATAAATACATGAGGGATGGGAGTCACCAAAAGAGGAAGAAGGAGGAATAAGACAGAGGACAGAAGGGATCACAATGTCAGGAAAGAATATAAACCAGGTAAAAGATGTGGGGAAGGAGATGCACAGCGCAAAGGCTGGTTCAAATATGATCTGAAAATAAAATAAGCCCACCACTCCATTTCAGAAATCTAGGAGAGATTTGTTTAATTTCCTGAGGTCATGAAAATAAGGGTTCTTGAGATATTTTCACTATATCTCAAGAAGCAAGGGTGTCACACCTGACATCTAAAAATGAAGGTTTTCTTTTTTTCCTATTCAGCATCCCTAGCCCTAAAACGTAGCATGGAAACATATTAGTCATGTTGTATAGATTACAAAGTTAAGGCTCAAAGATAATAAATAACTTCACTAGACACCAGTCAACTAGCAGCAGCCAGTATCTGGTGACTGGTTGTTTTGCCTCTAATTTAACTATGACTTTATAGCCAAAAGAATAAATTGTAAGGTTAGCATCACTGAATTTACTATTGTTCTGGGAGGCCCTGGAGAGAGTAAAAAGGTGAGATAGCAAAGAAAAACAGGACCCCGGCTAACGGTCAAAGGAGTATGGAGAAGCGTCAGAGAGGAAAACTTAATGTTATTGGGCTACAGACAAAGGGAGAATATTAATATACATGTGTATGCATACATGCAAAGTAGGATTGTTTTAAATGCAAGGACATTTAAAACAATCGTGCTTATCCTTACACGTTGCCTAATTTACGTGGGACTAGCATTCAGGCTTAAAGCTGATGTCTTTGTACTAATTGTCAAGCTCATAAAGGCTTCAACAATATGAGAAAGAAAAAGACCGTTCAAAAAATCTTGACTTTTTTTCAAAACATCGTGCCTTCATTCTCCTTGGCATTCTGAGAAATAGTCCCTCAGGAGATTAAAAATCATCCACTATTGTATGGCTATCTCATGACCATGTTACAATAACAGAAAAGCTGGAGATTAGAAGAAAAGGCTTTACTGTTTTTAGAGACAAATTTATTACCTGGAAGAACATAGACTATCTTCTATATTCATGCCCACCTTTCGGATCCTAGGTAAAATAGATGGCGATAGCAAAATAAGCCTCAATTTCGATTGAATAATAGTAGAAACCGAACAGCCGCTGGTTCCAGATAAAGAACAAAGAGAAGTGCGTATGTTTTCCTTACACTCCTTTCTAATGCTGCTGGAAAACTCACGCACAACAGTGATACATCCTAGGAGATTTCTGCATTGCCAACCTTGGCAAGGCAGCTTCTCTTCAAGATTTATAAAACATAAAGTTGGACCACATCTATAAGGGAAAACAACTGTGGTAACTCGGTAATATTGATCAAAAAGTTGTTTCAAGGCAAGTTTTTTAAATGCTCATTGGAAGCCAGTAGATGGGACGGAATTTGGGAACTACATGGAAAGAATCTTGAATTAACAACTGTAGGAAGCACTTGCAAGGTGATTTAAGGACAACCCTTTGGAACTGATTTTAAACAATGAAAAACGAGTTTTGTGTCTCCATATGGATAACCAAAGATTTAATTGGAAAAGCACTTAACATTGTCTGCTACATTATACGCACTTTTGTTGCACAGTGTTTTTATTATTTTTAACTGCTCTCTTTGTATAATCTTGCCCTGTGTTTACTCTACAATTCCCTTTTGTTTCTTTGTCAACACACTGACTACAGAAAAGAAGATTCTATTATTTTAGCTTATTCGGTGGCTCTTAGATTGTTCATTAAGATCACATCACATCTCAACACAGATGTTGGCAACACGTCTTGCCTGAAATAAACAGATTTCATCTCTTAACTATAGAGTTCAGTTAATTTATTTTACCAGTGAACACAAACGTCCTTTAAAAAATCTGAAAGTTTTAAAATACAAGATAAATGAATATGGCATGTCTTTTTTAAAGATTCAGAAAGTCTTTTTTCAAGATTTAGGAAACGGGCAAGAATATCTGTATTACTATTTATACCCATCAGCCAGTTTTTTTTGAAATTAAGGAATACTCTGCATTTCACTTCCTAAATTCCCGCTGCAAAAATATGTCATTGCAAACACAAACCCTGAAACTCTTTCTTTCTGACCCGCATGCTCCAATTCTGCCTCCCTTCCCACGTCTGAGGAGGGACTGGAGTGGACTTTCCAGATTTGTTCAAAGCTGGGCACTTGATTCAGCAATGGCAATCTGAGAGATCATTTCTTGCAATAAATTGTGTAGGATGATCAGAAAAAGAGCATTCTTTTGTTCCTCTGAGGTGAAAGGTACTAAAGACCAAGCCATTTAGAGATCACAGGTACCATCATTACCAATGCTTGGAGAGAGCCCACTTGGGAAGGAAGTCAACCTGGAAAAAAGCAAAGCCAGAGCGGACACAGTCAGTGCCCAAATACAGCCTTCTGCCACGTGGACCCAGCTATGCCTGAAATTAGATGTGGACTTTCAGTTCCCCTTCTGTAGGCTCTGGATTCTCGACACTTGCAAACAAATGGTTCTGGTAAATATTATCAGTGTCAAAGAAAGAGTAAGTATTGCTTTTTACTCTATGCCATCTTCGTAGAAAGTGACTTAGACTAAAGGGAAGTTGGTCTTTCTGCCCCCACCTCCCTGCTGAACTTCTTTTTTCCTAATTCCAGCCTCCTTCGGCCTCATGCCAGCTGTCCTCCTGCAGCTCTGTACTCCACTCCCTGTTCCCTCATCCAAGCCAGCATACGAGTCCAGTTTTGCTAGATATCATTTCTGTCTTAGTGTCCCAACTCTCTCAGAAGCACCTGCACATTAGATGTTAGACTTCGCTCCATTTGAAAACAGAGGTCATATCAAGGATTTGCCTCTTACCCTGTCTCATGTCTGCAGAGGAAACTACCCCATGTGTAGAGCCGGAAATCTCAAGTTATATTTTACGGCACTATCTTCCTCATCTTCAACTAACATATCACAAAGTTGTAATTTTGACATGTCTGATTACCACTTTCATCCTGCCATCTCAACAGTGTTTCATTTTTTCCATTTTACAGGCCTCAAAATTAGGATGAAGGATCCAGTCTTCTTCCTTCCTTCTTTGTATTAAGCTAGACATCAAGTCCAATCTACCTCTATAATGACAGCTCTTAAATATCTCCGTTCGGGATTAAAATATAAAGAGATAGTTTAAAAAATAAAGGCAAACACTCCTTAGCCATACGAAATCATATACAGAATAATTAATAATACAAATACACATTAAAATTTCTCCTCTAAAAATGTACTAGAACGAGTATATTAGGGGGGAAAAAACAGAAAATAAACAGAATTAGCAAAGATATAGAGAAACTGGAACTCTCATACGTTGCTAGTAGAAATGCAACGTGGTGAAACTTTCGTGGGAAACATTTTTTGGCAGTTCCACAGAAAGCTAAGTATAGAATTACCCTAAGCCCTGGAAATTTTACTTCTTTTGTTATGGTGTGTACCCAAAAGAATTGGAAAAGGTACACAAATAGTTATGCCAAAGTTCGCTGCTGCATTAATCACCATAGTGAAGAAATGGAAAAACACATACGTGCATCAACGGATAAGTAAATAAACAAAATGGGGGATGTGTGCACGCATGTGCGTGTGTGTGTATGGGAGTATCATGTGAGGCTTCGGTGGGAAACTCTGGCAGAGGCAGAGAGAGATTAAGATTGAAAGACACGGTGAAGGTTTAAATTTTTAAAAAATTATTACGGCAAAAGACATATTGACATTAATCCCCCTCGAACTTCTCTCCTTCACTTTGAACTCAACTGATCCCATCATCCTTCCACTTTCGGAAGTGCTCTGGAAGTTCTCTTTCATCCCTTTAGCTGCTCTTTTATGGCTGCCTCGATGTCCTGAACCGATTCAAAATGTTCACCTTTCATGGTTATTTTGACTTTGGGAAAGAGCTGGAAGCTGCACAGGGCCAGATCCGGTGACTAAGGTAGACGAGGACACAATGTAATACTTTTGTGAGCCTGCCTTTCCATCGGATGGCACTCGGCGGAAGCAGTCACTGTGTTTTTGATCACACCTAATGAAGACACGCATGAAAGAGGACTTCAAGAGCTGCTTCAGAAAGTGGCAAGAATAATGGTCTGAGTATGTTTGAAGCAAGGGGGAGTATTTTGAGTGGGATTAATGGCAATGTGTCTTTTACTGTAATATCGTTTTAAAATTTAAGCATTCACTATATATTTTGATCATGATTTGCAGTTTATTATATATAGAATGGAATAATATTCACCCATAAAAGAAGTACAGATCAGCCTTGAAAATAGATTAACCTTGAAATAAGCTAAGTGAAATAAGTAAGTCAAAAAAGGACAAATGTTGCATCATTCCATTTATATGAGATATAAAGAGTATGAAAATTCATAGAAACAAGTGGAATAGAAGCCAGATGTCTTGCCCCAAGCTTGGAATCTCAGCACTCTGGGAGGCTGAGGCAGGAGGATCACAAATTCAAGCCCAGCTTGGGCAATTTAGTGACTTAGCACAGCCCTATCTTAAAATAAAAAATAAAAAAGGGGTGGGGACGTAGCTCAGTAAGAAGGTCTTGGGTTCAATTCCCAGTACAAAAAAAAAAAGTGGACTAGACATCCCCAGGTGTGAAGGAGAGGACACTGGTAAGTCATTGCTTAATGATTACAGAGCTTCTGTGGGCAGTGATGTGGGAAATTTGGAAACTGATCCTGAAAATTGTTACTCAACACTGTGACTATAACTAATGTCTCTAAATTGTACATTTTTCAGTGGCATGTCTTATGTCATATATAGTCATAATAATTTTTAATTAAAATGTGTTACTTCTCTCCTATTAGATTTGCAAAGATAAGACAGCTTGAAGATATTTCTGTTGTTGAGGCTATATAGAAATTTATAGTCTACATGATGCTAGTAGGAATATAAAAATGCAACAGCTCTTCTAGGGGAGAATTTGAGACTATCCAGCAAAATTACAAAGTGTCTTGTGCCTAAAATGTTCATGTAATCATTATTTATAAGAGCAAAAGTCCAGAAACAAGCTAAATGTCCTTTAATTGGGGATGCAGTTGACTCACAGGGTCCCAGACTTTCACAGCATCCTTAATGAGTCAGTAAGTTTTCTTTTCCATGGCATACCAAAAGAAATACTTAAAAGTTCTGATGATTAAGTAGTTAGTTGTAAATAGCTTAATGAATATTTATATCCTAACATTTTAGTGGCATTCTGAAAAAAATACACATAAATTGAAACAAAAGGTAATATTTCTATTTCATACTTAAATAATCACAATTACCTAGCAAGTGAATGTGTGTGCCTACTGGCCACTGCACAATCTCTCAAACCTTGAAATCAGACTGAACCCCGCCTGATTTTTATTCCACGTTGATCTTCACGTAGTATTTGTTTTCTATCACAACACACCCCAGACACCCAGCTTTATATCATTTCACTGTCTTTCTCTAAAGAATGTTCGGTACCCCACGGTGTCCCCTGAGAGTTTGCTGCGGTTCCCTGGGGATTGATAAATCATTTGTCCATCACAGGAGTCATCTACAACTTCAAACAGGTATCATTTACATCTCTATGTCTTCCTAGGGGATGATCTTCAGCATGTGTTTTTAAGTAAGTAAGGTGAGAAGAGAAAGTATATAAAGCACGTTAGGAAAAGGAAGTGTAAATGTGAATATGAATGCATCTTTCTTATACTTAAGAAATGGAAAGAAAAACTGAAATTGTCTTTAATATTTACCAAATGGCAGAGGAGAGTAACAGCGGAGAAGGATCAAAATAAAACCTAAACTTTTCTAAACATACTGTGATTTGCCCATTTGACTTAGGAAGCTTATGTATGTTTTACATAATTACAGACTAATTTTTGAAGCAGTTGCTAGAAACAGAAAGTTAAGTGAAATTAACTGCATATTGATTTTGTGGCATATCTACAACAGACTTCAGTATTTCATGAGATATTAAAATAGAAGAATTACAAACTCGTGGAAATTTCCTTGAAAATAATAAGAACTGAAAAAACACATATTAAACTGTTGTCAGTAATCATATTCTTGGAGGCTAGTGTTAGCATTGCTATTCTGAAATGATTTGGGGTGTGCTATAGGTTAAAATAAATGTCATTACGCTGATGTTGTTCCGAAGTGGGATTTCTAACACGAAAGAAAAGAGATCTAGATGTAAACTATATGAGCATAAATAAGGGGACACTAATTCTGTATAAGAATCAACATGAGCTCATTAAATATTCTGATTAAAATATACCAATACTTCTCAACTGTATTCCCATAGTATTACACAAGGAAACAGTCAATTGGTGAGTTCTCTGATTTTATATAATAAATTCATTTCAGTATATACTTCTATTAGCCTTTTTACCTCTTTCTCAATTATCAGCCAATATAGCTCCTGCATCTCAGTCTCATTTATTGTGAGTTGTTTTTATTCCAGGCTCCATCAGCGTGTTAGAATTGATTTCCAGGTATATTAGTCCAAGCTGTAAGTACTGAACGATGGAAAGGTACCCTCGAGACACCAAGACACTCCACTTCATCCAGGTTTGTATTTGATTCCTCTGCTCTGGCACTCTGAAGTCCATCCCAAGACATTTTACCTGGATCTCTGCTAGTACATATTAACCAAGTCCTGTAGGTTTTTGAGTGACTAAGCCTTTTCCGCCCATAAAAAGCCAATAATTTCCAACTGGACGTTAGTTATTGGCTCAGTATAATATGGGAATATAAGAGGAGATCCTGAGAGGGCAAATATCATCTCATGAGGCTGTGGACTTTGCATGACCTCCAAGAACAGAGAAGTATCTATATTCTAGAAATGGGAAGTGGCTGAATGGGTCAGTTCTGTTGGCCCAAAGGATAGAAAGGTGTATGTATTCAAGGACATTCACCAAAAATATCCCTCCGTTACTTCTAGGGTCTCACGCCTTTATTTTGGCACTATAAATATAGCCTTCTTTCAAACTCTTCCTCCAACACTAGGTACTAGACTTAATCTTCAAGACTATGTACCACTTTTTTCCAGAATGTGAGGTTCTCTTTAACTGACCTTCTAGAGACCTTCTGGCTTTCACAATGTACCTTATGTAGACAGGCGGCAGATATGAACCAGTTATTTTCTTTTGGGGATACTTGTTACACTTAATAACAACCAGATAATTTCACAACTTTTATAATTGTTTTTGTCCTCCTATCCTCTCACTACTGGAGAAATACACAGTGTGTGTCTTTCCATTTATTCCAAGACAACCACCGCTAACTGTGATGTTACAACACACCAACCACTATCATCACCTTACTTCTTTCCGAGATATGAGTTATTGTTGCAATCTGATGAACAGTTATGCCTTCTGAAATACCACTCTTACTATCAACTCTCTTGGTTGGCATTCCCCAGAAGTAAACTTTAAAATATAATTTTGTTTAATAAGCAATTATTAAATTTTTCCACTTAGTCATCCATTCAGTAAATACTGAATGCCTCAAAAGTGCTGGGCCTAATACTTGGAATATATCCAAGAGCCAAAAAGACATGGAAACCACCCTCTTCCACAGCAACAAACTCATATTTTTTTTCCTACTAATTTACTGCAGTAAGTCCAAATTTTTTCCATCCTCTATGATGTGTATTACTTTTTTATTTTCACTCTTCCCTTGCCTCATTTTCGCCCATAAAATTACTGATAATCATAAATCACACATAAACTACCCTCCAGATTTTGTTGCTTATTTCAATTCTTTCAGTCTCCACAACAACCCAACGAGGGATGAATTATTAATTCTATTTTACAAATTTAATAACAGAGGTTCCTGAAGGTAAATAATTTGCACAAAAGTACAGATCTAGGAAGCAAAGTATGATGTGAACAGCCTGGATTTAAAGCATCATTTTATGTTTCCTGTCTGATCTTAACTCTAAAAACTCCTAAAATGTCCTCTCTAAAAAGACATATTCATGCATCTAATAGTAACAGCTGGAGCACCCTTCTAGCTCCATCCATCTAAACCCTGGAGCTATGTAATTGCTATAAATTGTATACTTCTCCAACTCTATGCTTATGATTTTCTATTGAGAGCAAAGCAAACCTTGACTTTTTCCATTCTGCGCTATAGATAAGACTCTTACCAATAGTGACTTAATATATTAAGAAATTCACCTTTTTCCTCATTATTGTTCTTTGATGTTCTTATGTCTACACAAAAACATTTAAACGTTTCTTTGAAAAATAGAAAAACTCATTAGCAGAATCACAAGGAGTGACTCCAGTCTTCCTTCTCTTCACATAAATTTGTTTTAATTATTTTAATTTTTTCTTAGGTTAAGCAATAGGGCCTGGAGGTAGGATTGTTTCATTAGAGAAATATGAAGTGAAACGTCTTCAGGAAAATAATTATTTTGACTTCAGTGTAAAGTAAGGGACAATGGGAAAATCAAAAAGTGAAACAAGAAATAAAAATTTGAATGCTAAACTTATTTTATTTAAAATATATAGCTTAGCAGACGTGGATAATGACTTTTAGAGCCCTTTTTAACGTTATTCGTGATATTAAATAAATTTCAAATTTTAAATTATACCCGTGACACCACCTTTGTGGCATGCATGTATTAAGACAATGTCCTTAAGATGCCACTGTGATACTCCATATAGGACTGGCTGGATTTACATGATTTTGGTCTACAACTCACCATCCCAGGCTGTGCTTTCATTAAATCTGAAAAGAGGTGGAGATGGATTCATATTGAATGGGAAACATCCAGGAGAATGAGCAGGTGGGTTGCTGTAGGGTGCCCCTAAGGAGCAGTAATGGAACTTTTTCCTAAATCAGAACTGAGAGGGGCAGTATATGGTAGCTACAAACACATATGCATTTTCTTGGTTAAAAAAAAAAAGAAGAAGAAGAAGAAAGACAGAGAGAGAGAGAGAGAGAGAGGAAGAGAGAAACCCTGTTTATCATGTAAACTGCCCAAATGGAAATTATCCAACTGTTTCATCCATCATCACCATATAATTCATTCCTTCCTCTCAAGCCTCTGTGCACTATCACAAGTACTACAATATTTCACATATTGGGTTGGAAAAGTAAAGTAATGCATAAATACAGTACTTAGTTTGAGATAATTACATGACACTCTTACTTGGGTAGGGTCCTTAGACATAAATAAGTCCATGAGCCAACATGTGACCTTAAAGTTAAAAGAATGACAGTCAATGAAATTGTCTACATTTTCTGAGGATAAGGCTTTCTGGTGAGATAAAACTGGAATCTGGAGCTCCTTTTATTCACAATGAAATACACGTGAATCTGGCTTTAAAGATTCATTTGTAGGCTTAAAAATCTACCTTTAAGAAAAGTAGGACTTCCAGGTAACCTCACATTGAAAGAAAGAAAGGAAAAAATACATATATTTACTCTTCCCATGGGAATTCCTGGTCTAAAAAGTAATGTAAAAAGACAGTTTGCTTTTCTTTTCTTCTTAAAATCACCGTAAAGTGGTAATGACCTCAGGAGTTTGTGTGTGGCCCATTTGATGTGGTTTGGGCCTAACGAAAAGCTAAAGGCTAAATGTATTTTAAGTGGGCTAAAACCAATATAAACACATCCCTGAGGTCATTATTTCCATTAGTTGACAGTGTGTATACAATATTAAAAGCACTGTAAAAACAATATACAGGTTTTCAATGTTTTACTTTTGAAGATCATTTATCCACACCCAGTTTCTGAATACTGCCTCAAAATAACATTTATTTCATAGAAGAAGCAATTTTAAACAAATAAGCAAATGAAAAAATAAGCCAAAAGAAAAAACTTGCTTGCAGAATAAAGTAGCTGTAGTCTAGTAAATAGTCTAAACAAGCAATGGAAACTATTTATAACGCATGTTACATGCATCAAACATAAATAAAAGGATTTTTTTGCAGTTTTCAACAGGTTGTATAGTTATTGATCTTTATAAGATATATCCTACTTATTTCCAAAATTGATTTGAGGAGGCAGACCCAATGCTAAATAGGAAAGTAACCTCCAAGCTACTAAATTTTTATTTTATCCATATCTCTTATTAGTCTTGGTCAAAGAGAATTTTACATTATGATTTTAATGAAGTCTTCTAAAAATCAACAGACACTGGTCAGTCGTGTATAAATACAGTTGTGCAAGCTGATCCTACACGTCTAAAAGCTGTAATCCTATCATACACATAAGATTTATTAGATAATGCTAAGTCAACAATGAAAACAGAGGTCGCCATAACTATTTATCCCTTTGTGTGGATTTCCTGTGTCAGGGAGTACCCTTTCATATATCTATAAATCTCTGTGTTTCATGTTCTTATAAAGATTTAAATGATTCATAAGATGCAACCTAGTAATCTTTCCAATCTTTTTTCCTCTTCAAACAACTAGAAATCTGTTTAAACTTTTCTTTTTGTTATTTCCTGTTTGCGTTTTCTGACAAATTTAAGAGTGCATTGACTTTATGACATTTGATTCATTTCTAGGACACTTATGCTAGTTCTATTTGTAAACAGGCACATCATTTTGCTGAAAATAAGGAGTAAATTTTTGCTCACGTGCCTTTATGTGTATCGGAATGGCTAAAATGATGAAGATTGAAATACCAAATATTGGAGAGGATAGAGAACAACTGACATTTTCATACATTGCCAATGGGAATAAAAGGGTACCACCACTAGGAACAAATGCTTGGCAGTTTTCACTAGAGATAATTATAAAAGTACACTGTGATCTAGTAATTCTACTCCTAGGTTTATTTCTAAAAGAAATGTGTAGAGTGTATAGCTACAAAGACCCAAAAAAAGCACTCTACTTAATGACTTAAAGTTAGAAAACACTCAATTCCCATAAATGTTAGAAAGGATGTACTCAGGAACCCAGTGAGTCTCTGTAACAGGCCCATTGACCTAAGTCCCACCTATAGACTCTGAATCATCCTCAGACATGGTTCCAGCCCTGTTCTGCCTCAATCTAGAAGCAGTCCTAATTGCCCAGGAAGCTGGTGAGACCCCACCCATGGATCCTGTGGAAGCCATACAAAATTTGTGCTTCTGCTAACAGGCCCACCACAGGCAAACCTGACTACAGACCCATAAGCAGCTCTATAACTCCATAACCTGAGCCTTGCTCAACTATCATTCCAGAGTCAGAGCCATTCACATGAGAATTTGGCAGGAACTGTGCTCATTGATGATCTCACTAATAGGCCCTCCAACCACAAACCCAACTATGGACCTAGCAGCAGCCACATGACCTAGGACCAGCTCCAGCTAACTCTGTTCCTGGAGATGGTACTGTCAATTCACGGACCTGACAAGAGAAGATCTTTTCCTTCCGAAACCAGTATTCGAAGTCCTGTTTTGAATGTTAGAAGACAGATTTCAAGTCTTCTGTTTTTATACCTGTAAGTTATTCCCTTAGCTCTCCATTTGCTCTCACCTACCCTATACCCACTCTCATCCCAGGTAGATGAAGGGATGATTAGGACAAAAGCTACAGGTAGAACATTCATATTCTTAAATAAAATATTAATTCTATTACAGCTAAGACTTCTCCCGACAGGCTGTATATCAGTGCGGTTAAGAATGCGTGCTTCAAAATCAAATGGTCCTGGATTTCAGATTCCATTCTGTAATTTATTGGCTCTTTTCACTTCTAAAAACATGAGCTCTAAAATTAGATGGTCCTGGGTATCCGATTCTAGTCTGTAACTTTTTACAACTTTTCAGACTTTCTAAAACTGATTTACTTCTGCTGAAAAAAAAAAACAAGACAAAGAAAAAAAAAACCAACTACAAGATAAAAGAAGAAAGTTCTATAGCTGAATTCCTGTGTTAAGTTGCTCATAATGGAAAAACTAAAGCTCTATATTACATAATTTATGGAATTTACCCAGCCTGAAATTAGTAGAACCAAGATTTTAACTCAAGACCTCCTGACCCTAGAATCTATGTTAAATCCAATGCCCATTTCACAGATGTGAAACTGGGAGTTTTAAGTAATTTGCCCAGGGCAACACCACCAGTAAACTCAGATTCAGCCTGTGCCCTGGACAGTGTGGAACACACATGGCATACGCATTCCTACATGGCACACGCATTCCTACAATGCCTCTAAACACACGGTCCCGGAACATGGGAGACCATCCCAGAGGGTCAGACCTGGCCAGGAATTGCAAAACTCCATAGAAACCTCTCGTTTTGCCGATCTGGATACAAAGCAAAACTACACAGCAGGAGCCAGCTCGCAAGCCTGTATCTCCTGATTCCATGTTGTACATTCTTTCTCTTTCCTTCCTACACTCTATAGAGAGGTTTGTTTATTTCGTCCCATTCCAGAGCCGAAAGAAGAGAAGCGTGAGGGGAAGAACAGGTGGTGGCAGGCAGAGAGAGTGGGTGGACCAGTCCCTGTGACTTCTATCGAGAAGAAAAGAGCCGTGGCCCAGGCCCAGGAAGTGTCCCTGGGGGCTTGTGTCGGCAGGAATCCCCGCATCTCCACATGCGGATCTGAGAGAAGCGCCTGGCAGATTCAATCATACAGTGACTCAAATGTCACAGCATGACTATAGAGAAAGAATAATAGTGGAAGCATCCCAGCCAATTTTCAACAGAAGGGCTCAGGATAAGGAAGCTTAAGGAAATTGCTGAAGAGAATGATAATGACAATAATAAAAACAAATAGCTACCATTTATTGAGCACTTATGTTTCTGGCACTGCGCTGCACACTTTACATATCAACCTGATGAAGTACAGTTATTATCCCCATTTTATGAGGAGGAGGCTGAGGCGTGGCAGGGCTGAGGAAGTGGCTCAAGGACACGTAGCATGGAAAGTTAAGTACATGCCCCTATCATGTCCACGTAACACCTCGGGCTACAAGAAGTACTCAGAGTATACTGTCTCCTTTCCGCCTCACTGAGACCCTGCCAAGTATGCATGAGTCTCTTCATTTTACAGCTGAGGTAAAAAGCTCAGAGCAACTAATTGTTCAAGGTCTCACGGTGAGTTAGTGACAGGGACGAGATTCTAATTCCAGTCGGTTTTATTCTGAAGTCAATCACGAGCAGAGAAAAACAGCAGAGCAAAGAGTCAACACGCCCAGCTCCTGGAGTAACATTTGACTGGTAGGTGTCCATTTGATGTATTATTCATAATTAACTCTTAGTGACTCTGATTAGCTGCTGGAAATCCAGGCCCAAAGGCACTGAACAAGAGAAGCATGAGTTTTATTTTGTCGTTGTCCCCGTGAGTGCCAAACCACCTTTCTCTACCACCTCACCATCCTAAGTGACAACGACAGACACTTGTGCCCTCATCAGCAGGCTTGGAATGCAGGTGTTCATCCTTCACAGACTCTTGATTTAGCCCAAAATTATTTCAATAAGAAAAAAAGAGAGAGAGAGAGATAGTAAACTACGGAAGATACACAGAGTGAAAACCCAGGAAGCGTTCCTCTCTCTGGAAAATCATAGAAATTACTGCAATAAGGATTCAGGCCAAAGACCCCAAAGAGACAGCTGCTCTACTAGTGTTTACACCTTTGATATATGAATGATTCAATAAAAGGGAAATAAACACAGCTCTACAACAGCTGAACGAATGCTCCTCTTCTTGCGCAAAAAAAGAAAAAGTCAAATTAAAGGCACGTTACAAGATCAATTTTAACCAAAATACTGGCAAACTTGATGGCGGGTGGGAATCACCTGTATGCACTGATGGCAGAAGTATAAATTTGTAGGAGCCGTGGGGAGGGCAATTTTGTAACATCTATCAAGTTTATATTTCCCATACCTTTTGACTCACTAATCCACGCCTATGAATTTATCCCACAGATTTACTTGTGTAAGTATAAAATAACATATTTATAAAGGTATGTATTGCAGTACTGTATTGTTTTTCATGTCTAAAGACGTGAATCAATATAAATGTCCATCGTTGGGCACGCGTAAGGCAATGTCTCAGCATGCCCTGGAGCACCACACACCACAGAAAAAATGAGAAATTCTTCAGTACATGAGCAGATTCTGACATGGGAGTGACACGGTCCAGATTCTGAGATCTGTTATTAAATTAAATATACCAAGCGCAAGACTATAATTGCTGGACTCTACAATGGGAATAAAAAAATTAGGGAGAGAATTTAAAAGTACATACATATGAGTAAAATATATTTGTAAAGATATATAAGAATGTAAAAGCATTCATTGGTCTTAGGAAAGGAAAGTGGGTATCTAGGAGGACAGAGATGTGAGGAAGGAGATTCATCTACCTCTTTGTATTTTTTTATTTTTCCCCACCTTATCAACTTCCCCCAACTTTTTAGTTTACCTGAAAAACTAAAAACTATAAATTTAAGATGTACATGTCTTAAATGCATGCATATATACATGTATATATAGCATCATTTGAATTTTAACCATGTGACTGTATCGCCTATTCAAAATATGCTTAAATAAAAATAAATGATTTTTTAAAAAGTTACTTTCCTCACAATGGATCAGGCACAGAATAAACTAATGGTAGGGAAAGATAAATTTCTATAGGTATCCCTGAATT
>PVJO010029564.1:0-18817 GCA_004026905.1 Hystrix cristata | reverse complement strand
TGATTACTTGAGTGCTCTGTTAGTGATTAGTAGAGCTGATAATGCACAGATCCACAGTTATTTTAAAATTTAATAAGACAGTAATTTACTAACACTGCTCCACAACTCCAGAAGCTACTCTATATATTATGCTCATTTTAACAGAAGGCGAGAATTTTGATTTTGAATTTAATGAGTAGGTCAGATTGTAATTCAACTCTAGAAGTATCACAGATTCAAAGTTATAGATTCTGGGACATTCAACTTTCCTAAGTAGAAGAGAAGCCATACTGCGGAAACTCAGAAAAGATCCACTGAGAAAGAAGGTATTCTAGAGGTGAGAGGGGCTTTCATATCAAAACAGAAAATTAACAGGAAACATGACATACATACATCAAAATGAACAAATGGACAACTGAGGTCACCCACCAGGGCTTGTGTCCAAGTGTGTCCTCTACTCAATTGTTCCTCACTTGCCAGGGAACCTGCCTGCCGATTCTACCATCACACCTGAGCAGTCTGAGACTGGGCTGCCCTCAGCTTTGCAGTGGGCAGGTCAGAAGTGGTGCAGTTACACCACAATCAATGCAAGAACGGAACTGTGTGAGCACTAGGCTTACTGGCAGAGGGTTATGTGGGAATTACGTATGCAGTCTCTTGTTTGAGTGTTTCAAATGAGTTCACATTGGATATCTTCTGGGTTTTGGTTCTTGTTACATTTTGTTTTTATTTCTTACTTTTTTGATTTGGTTTTATTTTTTTCTTCTATTTGCTTTCATTAGCAGATGTCTATGTTCTCTCCCTGTTCAATCTCTGTAGCTGGTTTCTATACCTGAAGCTCCTGTAGTGGTACTATCATCTTATTTCTTCTTCCCACGATTTAACACGGTCCTGCTGGCCTGAACCAACCAGACAACTAACAGCCCTGAGGGAACACGCGTTGCTTTCTCTTGCTGCCTCCGGGACATTCGTGCACATCTCTGGGGGTTCAGAGCTCCTCAGCAGTGAGAGTTTGAGTTACAGCCACACGGTGAAAGTGTTAAAATCTTCTCCTCAAGTTATTAATTTGCCATGTTCTGCTCGCTCTCTCAGTCACTGCTCTCTTCTATGTGAACCCAGTCCTGATCCTTTTCTCTTCCATATCGTACCCAGCTCCGTCCTCCCATAACTCTTTTCCATATTACAAGCGCACAAATTTATCAACTAGTTCTGGCAGCCCCGTAGGTTTTTCCATCATAGAATATGCTTGCCTCTTCCTATAGCTCATCCTTGCCTCCACAAATATCTTCTTAAAACCCTCAACACTAACCTTCCAACCCAAATGAAAGTACTCTGAGAGACTGTGACCCTGTATCAAAATTTCTTTTTTTTCCACCCATCATAGTTGCCCCCACCAACCTCTCCACTTACCGGTTACATTCCTCTTTCATCCGCCTTTGATTTCTTCCTTCCACTTCTCCTGCTGCATCAAAGAACATTCGTTAATAATAATTGAACATAGGCTGTGTACAGTATTGATAACGGTTGGAAGTTTAAATGCAAGCTCTATTTATGTAAGTCATGTACCACTGGATCCGTTGATTCTCTTATAACAAGAAGTAATTCTTCCGAACGCATGGACAGAGTCCAGATCACTTAAACTAAATACCTGAAGAGTAAATAATATCCCTGGATATGTTCATGGGGAGGCAGTATTTTACTAAAAATCTGTATGTAAACTGCAATCTCTCCTCGTCCCATTGGATGTAAAAAAAAAAAAAAAAAAAGGAAAAAGGGGGAAAATAAAAGGGAGGGGTGGGGAAGGGGGAAGAAAGCCAAGATACATCATGTACAGGTACAAAATAAATGTGATGAATGTGATCATTATATGTACAATGCAATACATGTTCTTCGTTAAAAAAATAATAAACAAATAAAAGCCAATACAGAAAAAATAAAATAAAACAAGAGCAATGACAAAAAAACAGATATACACACGCACAGAATCATGGGAAAACAAGGCAACAGAAGACCCCCCCCCCCAAGGTCTCTCAACTGTCCAAAGGCAAATCAAAAGGGCAGAAGTGAAGAGGAAAGGCTGGTGAAAATTTTATGTCCTAAAGCTGTAGTTCTGCTTAAAAGCACAACTTTGAAATTATGATTTTTCATGTCGCCTTTCTCCCTGTCTTTATATCGTTTATCTTACCTCATCCTGATGAAGGGATAAGGGAAGAGTATTTATAAAATTTTAGGTTCTTCTCCCCCTGCTAAAACTTTATTTTTTCTTTTTTTGCAGAACTGAAGTATTTATAGAGGAATTTGTAGTTGAGAGGACACATTTACTTTCTATTTTTATATTGTTTTATTGATAAATTACACATTTAAGAGGCACGCTATGATGTTCCATAGCCTCATCAACACTTTTCATCTTTTTGTTTAAGAAAAGCATTCTAACAGGTATGAGGTGGTACCATATTGTGGTTTTATTTTTTTATTTTCCTAAAGATTAGCGATACTGAATTTTTTTCATGAATCTTTTGAGAAAGGTTTGTTGAGATCTTTTTTCCATTTTGATCGAATTATTTGCGTTTCTGCTATTGAGCAGTTAACACTTTCCCAGTTACAGAGGTCGCAAATATATTCTATCATTCCATGGTTTCAATCTTCATTTTGGTAATTATTTCCTTCGGTGTTTTGAAGTTTTTAATTTGATACCATCTCATTTTTCTATTTTTTTCCCTTTTTATCCTTGCTTTTGGCGTGCTGTCAAAAATTATTGCCAGATCAAGGTTTGTAGAGCTTTCTTCTTGTTCATTTTTCAATAATTCTACACTTTGAGATGTTATATTTAAATCTCTAACCCATTTTGATTTAATTTTTTTATATGTTGTGTTATGTTGTGCTATCTGTTTTTATGTTTTATATGTGTAATTTTTTATATGTTTTTATATGTCATGTTTTTTATATGTTGTGTTTTTATATCTAAGTTTTCACTTCATATCATTTAAAAGCTTCATTATACGTTTAATGACTCCTATTAAATTTCTATATATTTATAATTAATATGCTGTATCATTGAAGTAACTTTTTTATCAGTATGTAATGATGGAAAAACATATTTCTTTAAATTTTATGCTCATGCACATTGGAATTTTAAAAGACATCTTTTACCTAAATAAAGATGAGTTAAAATATCCTATAGCTCACATTTCACTAGAGAAACATTACTGTTGACAATGGCAAGTTAATAAGGTTAATAGTTTAGTAGATGTGTTTTTGCAGTCATTAAGATTCATTAGTCACTTAAGATAATCCTGGGTGTTAGAAGTATTGCATTAGATACAAAAAAATATGTAATTTCTAGGTAAATGGATGCATCTTGAGACCATACTCTTAAGTGAAATAAATCAGACACAAATATTTAAATACCCCATTGTTCCTCTGGTGTAAGAAACTGAAAGTGTAAATAAAGACTAAAATGTATTATATTGGGAAAGGGAAGAAAATGTCCAAATGGGAAAGGGAACAAGGGAGGGAGAAAGGAACAATGGAACAAGAGAAATAAGAAATGAAAGGAAAAAATGGAAACAAAGCTTTTGTAAATAATGAAGGAAGAGGGGGTGAGGGGAGGGGAGAGGAATGGGAAAAAAAGGAAGCAACAAGATATATCATGTACAGGTACAAATGCCCTATGATGAATGTTATCACTATGCACATCTAAAATGTACCATGAAAATAAAATTTTAAAAAATACATAAACTAATACTCAAGGAGTTAAGAGTGTATGAGACAAAGTAAATAAAATATGAAATGAAAGGTCAAAGGCAGAATTAATTTGAAAGAAAGTAACCCTTTAGAAAGGAGAGAGACGATAATAACAGGCCCTTACATATTTATACTTTATAATTTATTACAGTATAAATTCACTAATTTAAATCTTATTAAAATAGCACTTAGGTAGACAAACTATAATTTACTAAAAATCTAAAATTTGGCCTAGCTATTAATTCTTTTCCAAAATCTCTCATCTATTCAAAGTGCTAAAGTTGGATCTCTGATCATGATTTTCTGACTATAACTTTACACATTTCTTAGGTTCACCTTCACAACAAATGATATAGCGTGATCAGATTCATTTAGGCTGCTTCCTGCCCCATATCTGACTGACTTTACAGGGTAGTTCTTATATGTTAGTTGCTTTTCTCTTTTGCCATTTAGTTTTCTGGAGATGGTCTCAGTGATGATTTATGATGATGATTTATATAATAATTATTAACCAAGAGAGTCTCTGTGTTTGATCATTTAGATTTACATGTTCTTTTATTCTCATTGAAAATTTATATGGCTAAAATCTAAAAATGTATTTGTAAGTTCCCTCACCTTCATATGTAGCCCACATTTTTGCACACTAAATTAGAGTACAGTAATAGGATTTTAAGGCATTCTCTATTTCTATGTGTTTGTCGCTGATAAGGAAACCTTTATGTCACATGACCCATGAAAACAGCAGATGAGATTTAGGAGCATCTAGTGATGATTTATGATGCCTCAAAGCAGAGTCTCTAAATTGAGGTCAAAGCACCGTAGAAAGTTTACCACAGTAACAAAAAACTCATTTTTTAACAGCCTTCTTTAGAATGTCATTGTAAAGATACATTACTTGTGCAAAGGTGAAAAGAACATCATTTAATATTTTAAGATCAGCTTAATTGTTAATTATTTTAATGAAGATTAATAAATAGAATAAGGAAATCTGTGAAATTCTCAATAATTGTTTTAATATGTATAAAAATAACTATGACTTATTGACTATGCTCAACAGCATCACTAACATTTATATTTTAACACTACTTCATTTATTTTAGTGTACTTTTAGCCCACTCAAAGGAGTTAGGACTATACATTATTAAAATGTTATTTTTCCATGTAATACTTCTTAATCTTTTTTGGGAACTGAGCACTTAATGAAAGCTGTGAATTTCTCCATCCAAAACCTACACACACATATCAAAATTTGCCCATTAACAGAAATGAGATTCCTAAAACCATTGGAAGTCCTATTAGGAGATGACAAAGCTGTTTATTATATAACCACTGGAGACTCTAATAAGTAATTCAAAAATAGTGCTGAAAGTTTTTGTTTGTTTATTTTTTAAAACTGGGTCTAGCTTTATAGTTCAGGCTGGCCTTGAACTTACAGTGATCCTCCTGCCTCAGCCTCCCTAGTGCTGGGATTACAGCGGGCTTCCTTTTCTTTACTAGAGTTCCAGGCTCCTCCGTTGTCTTTGGGCATTGGTCTCAAGTACTGACATTCCAGGCACTTCTGGCGTTATTTCTGGTAGACTCTACATCAGTTTATGACTATCGTTACCCAGATATGGTACTGCCTAAAGTTGGCTATATGACTTCGCGAATCATTACAACTGCTTTTAGTCCATCTCTTCTCTATAGAACAGAGACTAAATTCAAAGGTCATTTCAAAAACCACACAATAATACCCCCCGTCACTTACCTATTTTATGGAGTTTCTTTGAATTTATCTGAGTATTCCTTGGTGTCAGAGTTAATTGCACAACTAATGTAGATATTAGTATTCCAAAATAGTCTTGTAGCCAGGGTCCACCAGGTGCTGTCTTTCAGTGTCCTAGCTCCATAAAGTGGAGGGTTTTTTAAAAATATTTTTTATTATAACAGGACAGCTCATTCTTTAGACCAATACATTTGCAAACAGGCAGGTCTTCGAAAAGTAAAATGGCAGTGAAGCTGACAAAGCCTCGTAATTGTGTTAGAGAGAGTGAAATAGCTAAAGCAAATATCCAAGGAAATCCAAATACTAAAAATATGTTAATTGTAAGCAATAGAAATCTTGAGACTTGGAAAATAGGATGGGAAAATTTGGGCTAGAAAATTAGATACTAGAAAAATGGAAGCAAGTTTTATATAGATAGTTCTTATTTTTGTTTGATCAGACAGTGATTGCCTAGTGATACCAAGGCATGTATGAAATTTATCAAATACGAAATGTCTACATAAATAGGGGTAATTTATTATCTTCATAATAGATTTTATTCATTCATTTTAAAAAAGTACTCACCAAGAGCCTGTATTGTGCCCGGAATAATGATTGATGAAAGAGAGAATAATAAATGACACCCGATCCTCATCTCGTGTAGCCTGAGGCGAGTGAGAGAAACAGGCAGGAATAGGACAAAAATGTGACACCTGTGTGACAAGTGCTCTGACTGAGAAAGGCCCAGATATTAGAACTGTTCTTAGAAGATGAAATAACTTCCCCGAATGAGAGAATAACAGAGACTTTAAATATCAGTGAAACATATCTATGGAAAAGACAGGAATAAGTTAAAGGAAAGCAGTGTTTTCCAACCAGAAAGAACATATAACAACCTGTGAAGACAAAAGAAAATCAGGAAATTCTTGAAGTGCTGAAATTTCAGTGCTTATAGTTCAAGATGAGCGTTTTAGTTTTCTGTTGGTGACACTAGTAATGGTTACAAACTTGGTGACATATTTCTATAGGGTTAAAATCAAGATGGCATCAGGGCTATATTCCTTCATTTGATGCTGTGCTGAGCAGTTGGTTTCAGCCTCGTGCAATTTGTTGGCAGAGATCAGTTCTTCATGATTACGTTTAAGTATGGTCAGTACTGAAGTATACATTTCTTTGCTACCTAGAAGGTTCCATGTCCCACGGCTCAAGGTCCCCCTTGGTGTCAAAGCCAGAAAGAGTTTCCCTACCTCGTGTATTCTGCCTTCTCCTTTGCCTTATCTCTGATTTCAGGCAAAACAAAAACAAAAACAAAAAACTTCTTTGCTTTGAAGGACTTGTAAGATTGGATTATATTATTCATCTAAATGCAGGATATTTTCCCTTTCTCAGGGTCTATAAATTAATTACCTCAGAAAAGTCCCTTTTGCTATGTAACGTAGCATATGGATATGTTCTAGGGGTTGAAATGTGGCATGTTTAGCCTACCACAATGGCGGAGTACAGAGAGTGGGGCTACATATGTAAATAGAGGGAAGATAAATAATAGTTCAGAAGGTTTTGATCATTAATTGTGATGTCAACTTGACTTGAGCAAGAAGCACCTAGCAGATAAATAAACCATTGGGTGTGTCTGTGGGTGACCGACATTTAGACTGAAAATAGGAGGGAAGACCCACCCTAGATGTGGAGGCACAACCAATAGGCTTCTAGCCTGGAAGGGATAAAAAGGAGAAGAAGAAAGTCTCCTCCTTTTCTTAAGAATAGCTCCACTCTTCACCATCGCCTTTAGACACTGGTCTCAAATTTCCTTTGGACTTCAGAATAGGATCTTTAGTCTTCCAGTGCTGACTCTTCAGCGCTCCTGCACTGACTCATATTTTGATTCTGCAGTGAATTTTAAGCCTGTGACCTTAGAATGTTGCTGGGTCCTTTGGCACTCTAATGCACAGGTGGCCACTTTGGATTATTCTGCCTCTGATTTGCAGATGGCCATTGAGATTCTTTTTGATCCTGTGAGCCTAACTAACCAATCTCTTGTATAAATAAATATATATATGTTTTTTTCTGTTCATCTAGTTAACCTTAACTGATACGTAGGTTTGAGAAGCAAGATTTAATTCTGTGAATAATAGGCTAATACTACACAATTTTCAAAAATCTTATGATAGTGAGATTTTAATTTTATAGTGATCATGTTAGCTTCAATACTGAGAATGATAGGATTTGAAATAATAACTACTCAAAGACTCTGAGCAATCTAGAAAAGAAGAAATATATGCTTAACAAATAAAGAGGTAATATTAGAGAAAACAAGAGCAGTAGGAAATGATGAAAAATTAAACTCAGGCTGAATAATATTTAGGAAGCTAGAAGAAGGAATAACAGTTAATAGATTAGAATTTGTTTGGGTTGTTAATGGTTTTAATTATTCTCTGATACAGGAATACAGAAGAGCAGGTTTTAGGTAAAGAGAACTATTCTGTACATCTTTAGATTGGTATGTCTACAAAAAAAATCAAAGTAGATACACAGCAGGCAAATGGATAATTCAATTTATATTCAAGAAAAGCTGTGAATTTAAAAGTTTTTTGAGATGTATAGGATGACTAGACATATGTGAGTGCACAAGGTACCCGGAGGTACTTTGAGAAATAAGAAGAAAGAGAGAATCACATGCTGAATCACACTCCGTTTGAGCTACATATAGGCAAAGAGGGTAAAATGTGAAATGAAAAACGGAGGTGAAAAAAATTAGGAGAAAACTCAGTGACTGTGGTGTCCTGGGAGCTTAGCATAGTAAATTTTATAATGAATATATCAAAGACTTTAATCAATTTTAGTAAGTTTGTTGGACAAAGCAGTTTCAATGAAGTGACATGTGAAAAGAAGCCAAAGTACAGCGCAGTGACGTGCAGGCAGTAAGTAGGTCAGTAGACAGCTTCAAATCTTTGCTGAAGAAAGCTGCCTCTTCATGGGGGTTTTTGGTTGCTTGTTTTTGTTAGGTCCCTTTCTGGCGGCAATAGTTTATTATCAATAGTTTTAAGTACACAAGAAAGGAAGGATTGTACCAAGAAAATCTTTATATGCATACTAACACATATTAATTGCTATCAATCAATCAATATTTTTTATCCTTCCTTTATCAAACTTATATGTCTCTCCAGCCCTTCTATCCATTCATTAATTCAACATATTTTTTATGCTTTTCTAGTAATGTTCAAGCATCAGTATATTTTCTCCCAAATATTTTACAATGCATTTAAATAAAATAACTAATGTATATCTACGGTTCTTTTAATTTTTGAGATAAACTTTATATGAAATGAAATGCAAAAATCTTTTAAATATGCCCTCTCTTGAATTACGATAAATGCTAGCAGATATGGAAGTAAAATATCTACCAGAAAAAAATAAAAAAAAAATATCTACCAGATAAAGAATACTACTCTCTCCACAGAAAATTCATTCTTGCCACTCCTCAAAGTCAATCAGTATTCTGACTTTTCCACTACACGTTAGGTTGCCTCTTTTAGAATTCATATAATTAGTACTTTGAGTTACTAATTATTATAGGGGATTTTTTTTTCACTCAGCGTATTGTTTATTGTGATTTATTCATTTATTGCACTTTTTTGTTACCTATTGAATTAATACACTAAAGTGTGTTTTTCGATAACTAAGATATATTCAATTTTTGACCTTTGTGAATAAAGATACTGTCAATATTGTCATAAAAGAATCATTGGGAACATATGTTTTATTTCTCTTGAGTAAATGGTCTAAAGGTGGGACTGCGCTTGTGGGGAAGATATGCATGTAGTTATGTAGGAAGCTAGCCGACATTTTTCCTAGATAGATCTCAAACAATACGTAAGAATTCATTTCTCTCTCTCTCGCACACACACACACACATACACACACACATACACACTGCTGTCTGTTATTGATATCATCTTTAAGCAAATCCATTCAGGTGGTTATGTTGTAGTATCTCACTTGTCTTTCTCTGATAATTAATTATCTTGAAAGATTTTCATATGTTTACTGGTAAATTCATTTTTGAAATGCCTGTTTGAAAGCTTGCCTCTCTTAAATTAAGCTGTTTGTTGTGGAGTTCCTTGTAATGCCCAAAAGGTCAATGTCTGATCTAGCTGACTCAGGAGGTAGAAGACTGTGAATGCCAAGAACCCAAAACCTCTTAAAGATGGGAGACTTCGCCAGTTCGGGCAGAGATGGACCTTACAGGGAAAGCAAGGAAGCCCTCTAGGGGACAATCAGATAAAAGTTAATCTCTTTTTCACATACAATCTTTCCTCTAGTTCTCCACACCAGTAAAATCTAAGTTTCTATCTCAGCTACCACTGCCTATTGTAGCCAATGTGATTTAAACTCTTCTCAAGTCAAAACCTATTTAAATAAATAGATACATTTAAATAAATAGATACACAAGAAAGTGAATAACTGCCTTCATGCTTTTTACTTCTTTTAATTGCTAATCCCTGCATAGTATTTGCCTCAATTCACTCATTACTCAGTGATTTCAGGTGGTTGTCCTACATATTTTACCCAGTGTTTATTATATTTCTATATCTACTTACGGGTTGAGCTGACAGGAGCTTACTTATGGCCTGAAAAACATAATCAGTTGTTTGCTTAAAAGGCAGAGACTGAAGATGTTTAAAGGATCATGATAAATAAGCACACAAGAGAGATATGTAAAACATACTGAAGACAGACAAAGAGGAATTTGATGGAGTGTAGGCACAAAAGGACAAAAGCAACAAGACATTTATTTAATTCAGAAGTATTGGCATTAAGAGGAAATAAAGGTGCAAAGTTTGAAGGAAGGATGAATTCGTCAAGATAAAGTTTTGTGGGCGTTTTGAAATAGATGTAGAATAAGAATATATTTTTCTATGCTCTAAAGCACAAAATGTCTAAGTTCTATTTATGATGTAGTCACTCTGGTAATGTTACAAAACATCTTCCTTTAGAAAAGACTTTTCAAGGAATTCCAAAAGCTTATATTCTATTTCCAGCCCACGGCATGAGCCGTCCTATAGTTTCTCACCCCTATAATTGGCTCAAGAATGGGATGATATGTCTTCTTTTGTGAAGTTTCTTTACTTAGAAAGGTACCTTAGTCCATTTTGTGCTGCTATACCAAAACACTTGAAGCTGGGTGCTTTATAAAGGAAAGAGATTTATTGTGGCTCATGTTTTGGATAGAAAGTTCAAAAGCATGGCACCAGCACATGCTTGGCTTTTGTAAAACTTCATAGCAGTTCAACTCATGGCAGAAGAATGGATGAGGGAAGCAAGCAGAGGATGGAGTGATGGAGGGTGGTAGCAGGCTTGCTCCCTAAAAGTCCACCACTGCAGTGGTCAGTCCGGCCCACAGCAGCGAGGACTTCCTCCTAGGAGAAGAGAATTACTTCCTCTTTCTTAAAGGCTTCACCACTGTTCTACACTATTAAGTTGGTGATCAGTCTTCACGCACATGAACTCTGGGGCATCAAATCACATTCAAACAGTAACAAAGATGCAGGTACCTCAAATTTAACACCACTGTTCACGAAATGGCTCCTGACATGCAAATAAGTGAATAAAAGAACAAATACAGTTAAACAAAACAATCAGTGATGATCCAGATATGAAAGACCCCAGAGGACCTTTATTCTCTGCCGAGGAAGGCCTTGTGAACAGATTTTCAGATATACAAATTTTTCATAGCACAACTGGGGGCAAATTCCATGTCTTTCAGGCAGATGGATGACAGGGCTTGCCAAAGACAGAGCTGCTTTACTGGCTGTGAAAGAGGCCAGCCAGACTAATGGCTATCACAGTAGCAGGTGCAAGAGATTAAAGCCTGCAGCACACCCAAATGCAGCAACGTTTTGCTTGCTATTGCATTTCTATGCCAATTTTGCTGAGAAAAGGCAGCAGAGTTGGGATTGAACAGGAGAAAAATGTGAAGCGCTGCGCTTCATTCAATTTCTCCGTGTCTAGAGCTGCTCTCTTTGAAGGCTGGACCTTGGATCAGGAAGTCACAGGCTCCAGGTTGAAGGTCCACTAAAGTCAAAGAAACTGTTGTCTCCCAAAGCAGTAGCAGAGTGGAATGTCAAGATTGGTTAAAACTAGAAGTAAGTTCAATATTCTTAGCGCTGTGGCACAGTTCCAGGTGAATGGAATACTTGGCTCTTTGGCTTACATATGAAGACATAGAAATTAGCTCACAGTCTCTGGTGAATAAAACACAAAGTATTCCTGTGCCCACATCCTCATTCTTCTCTATGTAAAATTTCTAGTGCATTTTAAAAAGCAGAAGAAATACAAAGAAGCAAGTGAAATGACACATAATCAAGAATGATTTAATAACATTAACCTCCAGATGATTTGGTTATTGGGATTCTCAGACTATGACTTTAGGACAACTGTTAGTAGGTCGTAAATATAAGAAAAGATGAAAAGAATCGGTAAAACAGGTGTGGAAACCTCAGGAGAGACATAAAAACTGTTAAAAAAAAAGAATGAGATAGAATTCCCACTTCCAGAAAACTAAGAATAATTAAAATCTTTGCAGACTGTTTGTAGAGGAAAAACACAAGAAATTCTGAAAAGACAAGAGAAGAAAAACTGTCTGGGGCTGTGATTGTTCATTTCCCTTGATTTTCTTTTTGGTCTCATTGATCTCAGACATGTGGTTGAAGGAGGTGATAACCCAGAATTGTCAATAGGCACAATAAATAAAATCCCTGAAAAACTCTACTTTCAGTAGCCAAAGACCAAAGAAGAGGCAGTAAACAAGAAAACAAACAAAAACCTCTACCCAAGTTCTACTGAAAATATTATGGCCTCACTTCTACTCATTCTAGAAAACAAAACAAAACAGCCACCCACAAGAAATGAGAAGCCTGGATTCCCAATTTGCAAAGATGCATAGAGGGAATCTCAAACCACTGTGGTAGTTTTTTCCAAGAAGGCCAAGCAAAGAACTGAGCATTACATCTCTGTTGACCAATAATGAACCTCTCTGTTCTGAGCCCTGCAAGTCATTGTAAACCACATGGGGAGCTTGGAAGCCACACCTACCTACAGTAAAAAAGTTTCACTGCCCCTTTTCATGAGTTTGGTGTTAAAGAAAGTCCGGTCCAAGGGCAACACTTTTTCCACTGCCCATTTGGGGAGCCCAAGCTCCAACTCCGGCTCAGCTTGAGCAAGGGACCCCTCCCTTAGACGATCCGGAAGCCAAGTGCGTAAGCTAACCTGTTATTGCCTGCTAGCCAGAACAGAGTCATCTCCAACACCCTCTGTTGGAGTAGTGTCAAAGCAGGCCAGCTAAAATACAAGATTTTCACAAGATATAAGTCTCATAGAATGGTATCAAGGTGATAGGGTGTCAAGTCTTCAATCAGCAATCACTTATACTACTAGTTTATTTTAGATTGTTGAAAAGATGATTTTGTGTTATTATCTTTTTTTGTAAAAATCTTTTTGGTTTCTATCTTCTACTCTGAGTAACTACTTTTAAGATAATGATACATGGTGTGGTGGATTTAAGCTCAGGGCTTTGCAGTCGTTGAGGATGACTGCTGTTCACTTCAGGGGAGCTCTGGTCTTCATCTCTGCTGTGAGCATCGTCTCCTGCTTCCAGTATCGATTTCTTCAGCCTTTTAGTGCAGACCCAGATGTACATGGGACATTGCTGTGGACTCCCAGCCTTTGATTGGATCTTCCAGGACTCCAGTGAATAGACAGATGTTCTGCACTCTTCCTGCATTTGGTTTATGTGTGAATATTGTAACTTGTCCTGTGTTAAATCTGCTCCCTTGAAAACCATTGACTGTAGAAAAGTGACTAGTCCACACAATGTATTAACTACTTGTATTTTCTTATTTTGTTATGAAATTTCTCTTTATTTTCTCATAAAATACAAAAGTCATTTATCACACCAAGAACTAGGAAAATCTAACAGTCACTGTGAAAAGATGAGTAACCTATGAACACCAAGTAGACTGGTTGGTGTATTAGAAATATCTGATAAGGTTTTGTTTTATTTTTTTTCGTGATGGGAATCGAACTCATGGCCTTGCGCCTGCTAGGTGAGTGCTCTACCATTGAGCTAAATCCCCAACCCCTCTGACAAACTTTTAAAAGGTAAGATAAAAATATTTTAGTGAAGAATAATAAACATTTAACAAATTAAACATTAGAAGACTTCAACAAAATAAAGTCTTGGCAAGTAAATAGACTATATAAAGAAAAACCAAATGAAATTTTATAACTAAAACATGTAATAAGTAAAAGTTACAGACTCAGTTGATGGAGCAACAGCAGAAAAAAGGAGAAAAGGCAAAGAATCAATGAACTGAAAGTTTTAACAACTTACGTTACTGAAATTGAACAAAGCAAAGAAAATAGATTTAGAATTGAAAGGCAAGAGTCTTGGAGTCTAGTGTGACTGCAACAAAAGAAACACGTTCCATTAGTCCTGTCACTATGATAAAGAAGGAGAAAAAAATACAAGAACACTGAAAAAGTGCTCAGACAATGATGCCTGAGAACTCAACCACAAACAGGGTAAACCCAAATAAATCCGTATTAAAACACATCTTAAGTAAATGTCTAGAAACACAGGCTGGGATGTAGCTCCACAGTAGAGCACTGCTCCGCCATGTGTGTGGTCCTGGGTTCAATCCTCTGTAAGTGATATATGTTTTTGTACTTTAACCTGTAGAATACTAGTGCCAGTGTAGTGGTGTGGATGTCTTTTGAGTATGATCTCGAGGGGTTTATTTTGTGAAATGAAATACTTATTGTAAGACGTCGGGGGAGTGGAGTTCAACCTACCTGCGGTGTTTAGAGAGGGAGCCCTAAGTCATAAGGATAGGATAAAGTCATTGAGGTGAAGGCTTCAAGAGTGAATCCTACTAGTTTTAAGAGAAAGAGAAAAACCAGAATATACAGACAGACTGAGCTCTCCATCTTCTACCCACGTAACCTGTTCTACTCTAAAACTCTGCCAACCAAAAGGCCATGGCCAGATGTAGCCCCTCGGTTTTGGATGAGAACTTTGAGCCCAGATAGAACAAAAACCTAATAGAGCCACGATATTGATAAAGTATGTATATATATTGTAATATCTAAAACACCCATTTTAAAAGGTATATGAAAGAATACATTAAAAAATAGATCAAAACAGAATTCTAAAGTAGCATTAATGTAATCCACTGGCAAGCAGAACAAAAAAAGATAGAGTTAAATCCTAAGGTATCAGAAATCATATTAAATGTGTATATTAAAGATGAAAATTGACAAAATACTTAAAACAGACAAAAGTATAGGTTGTTTACAAGACATCGGCTTCGAATATAATGGCATAGGTATACTGAAGTATAAAGATACATGTATATTCTAGACATAAGTATTATATATGTTCATACGACATATTAATTTATATAGATCACAAATACAAATCAAAAGAAATAAATAATAGCTATAGTAGTATTATAAAATAGACTTCAGAACAAATAAAACTACCTACTAATCAGGGACAGAGATGGATATTATATAATGAAGCAAGGTAAATCTATCAAGAAAAACAGTAATCCTAAATGTACTTAGCAACCTAGATATAAAATATGTGAAGCAGGAAAACGATAACACCACACAGTTTTTACCACCAACTTTACCACAGTTAATTTTTTATATTTAAAATGTTTGCAAACAAAAATGAGAAAATAAACAAGAACAAAAAATATTTGCAGTTAATAAACATGAAAACTGGCCTGTATACACAATGCATAAAGGACAAATTCATGGAATAATAGGAGGGTAAAGAGGCTAATTCTTAAAAATGGATCAAATATTTGAAAAATTGCTTCCTAAGGAGATACACAAATGACCAAGGACAGACAAGAAGGGTCTGAGCACTACAAGTCTTCAGATAAACGCAAGTTAAAATGAGAAAGAGTTGTTATTACACACTCGTTAGGATGACTAGAATTAAAGGGTACCAAATGTTGGTGAGATCTGAGCAACCAGAATCTTTTTATAATTCAAATATTTTAATTTTTCTACCAGTCATAGATCATACATGTAAAGATTTGTAATCGTGGTATACAAATTATTTTCTACCTTATATATTTATGTCATGACATAAAACTTCTCTGTATCAATTGCCAGTCTATAATACCGTAATTAATGTAGCCATTTTCTATATCTAGATTAATTTGCTTTGTTATTATAGGGGAAGAGGCAGTTTGTCTCCTTTCATGACTCTTTTGTCTATATTTAAATGTTTAAAAGAGACTTTTAAAATGAGGAACTAAACTGAGAAACAGACAAATCTACAGTTGTAGAAGGAGACATGAATATACTTCCTTCAGGTATTGGTGGAACTGGACAGAAAATTAGAAAAGATATACAATAACTCAGTATCATCACCAAAAAATTCAAATCAACATTCATAGAATACCATGCTCCACATCAGCGATGTGCTAATGGGGGAGATATTCAGATAAATCTATTATGTCATAAAACAAAGCTAAAAAAGCTTAAAAGAAATGATACCATGCCATGTATTGTCTTACCACAATGGAATCACACTAAAGCTCAACATGGTTAACATAAAAAGAACACTCTGAAGACTTGAAGGTTGAAAAGCACACTTCTAAATAATCAATGAGTCCAAGGGAAAGTCTCAAAGGAAGTCAGAAAACATATAAATGACTAAATAAGTGACCTGGAGGGTTATCAATAGAAAAATGGAGATACAGCTCGTGGTCAGCAATGGTAAGGAATGGACTACTGAACATTCAACAGCATGAAATGAAGGACACAGAGAAAAAGAACCTGTAAATGTGTGGGAAGATGTTATAGAAGAAAAAAACACGACCCATAGAGACACACATCAGGACCATGATTCTGTAGGGAGGTGAGGGATTGACAGAGAAGGAGCAGAAGGCAGACTGCTGGGGTTTGAGGATGGATTGTGCCTTGACTGAGGCAAGATTTACGCAAATGTGTATGTTTTCCGGAACTTATCAGCCTCTGTATTGAAGTTGTCAGTATTTTACCAACTGTAATCCTATCTTAATAAAGTTACAATAAATCCAACAGAAGCCAGAATAATTCTGAGCTGTATCTTGTCCTGTCCCCCTTCCGTGCAGCTGGTGATCAAATCCAGGGCCTCTCGCCTGCTGGGCAAGTGCTTAGGCTCTAAGCGGCACCCCCTGCCTTCTATGCTGCATTTCTTTTTTTGTTTTGTTTTGTTTTGTTTTGTTTTGTTTTGTGCTGGGGATTGAACTCAGGGCCTTGTGCTTGCAAGCTGAGCACTCTTAACCACTGAGCTAAATTCCCAGCCCATATGCTGCATTTCTACGCGCTCTCCATCCTTCCTCTGAAAACCTTACATCAGTCCAGTCCTTTTAGCATTGATGTCCTCTGCTCTAGATTGATGTTTCCTTTGTGCTGAGACTGTCTTCATAGCTTTTTCCCTGCCTTACTACTCCTCCAAAAGTTCCCAAGAAATTAAAAGAAGAAAGAAAGACTTAATATCGCTCATATAGAGATCCAGGTGCTTAATACACAAGGAACACCTTTCTGCCGTATCACCCATCGCAATCCAGCTTCTTCCTGGATCGCAGATTATGTTTATTTCCTTGATTTATTTTGGATTGCACGTCTTCTGGTATCTGTGTGGTTGCTCACATATCTCTCTGTCCAGAATATGCTCTCTTAGGTTAGCTCCATTATCTATTTCTTCATGTCGATATGGAGTATTTCTTCTTTCCCAACAGCTTTCTGGAGATTGGATCCCAGTAGTCATCTCTTCTCTTTGTGTCCACAGTACTCTGTATTGTATCGTGTCACTGGACTTCCATATCCTGTGGTGGCCATGTCTCCATCCTGCCTTCTTGTTAGACTACTCTGTGTTTACTTGTGAAGAAAGGCTCCAGTCTACATTGCCACCAACAGTGGAGAAGGGTTCTTTTTCTCCACAGGCCCTCAGCATTTGTTTTTGGCTGATTTGTAGATAATAGCCATGCTTTCCAGAGTGAGATGGAATCTCAGGGTTGTTTTAATTTGCATCTCTTGATTGACCAGTGGTGTTGAACAGTTTTTCGTCTTCTTGATTGACCAGTGATGTTGAACAGCGTTTCTGCTGTTTCTACTTCTTCATCTGAGAAGTATCTATTCGTTTCGGTTGCCCACTTTTGAATTGGGTCTTTAAATTTGGGGGGTCTGATTTTTTTGAGTTCTTTATATATTCAAGATGTTAGTCCTTTGTTGGAGGAATAGCTGGCAAAATTTTTTCCCACTCCATGGGTTGTCTCTTCTCTCTGTTGGTGGTTTCTTTTGCTGGCAAAAGCATTTGTTGATTCTTTGTGATATTTCCTGGGCAATTGGGGATTTTTTCAGAAAGTCTTTGCCTACACCTATGAGATATTTCTAGGTAAACGGATGCATCTTGATACCATACTCGTAAGTGAAATAAATTGGACACACATGTTTAAATACTGCATTGTTTCTCTGGTATGAGAAACCAAAAGTGTAAATAAAAACTACAATGTATTCTATCCAGGAAAGGCAAGAAAGTGTCTAAATGGGAAAGGGAATAAGGGAGGGGGAGGGGGAAAGGAACAGAGGGACAAGAGAAATAAGAAATGAAAGGAAAAAATTAGAAACAAAGCTTTAGTAAATAAGGAGAGAGGAGGGGGTGAAGGGAGGGGATGAGAATAGGAAAAAAAGAAGCAACAACAAGATTTATCATGTACAGGTACAAATCCCCATTCATCCCCTATGATGAATGTTATTACTATGTATATCTAAAATGTACCATTAAAATAAAATTTTAAAAAAATAGAGGAAGGAATGGTCCTGCAAGGTTCTTCTTCAAGTTCAGAGTAAAAAAAAAAAAAAAAAAAAGAAAGTTCCAAGTCATTTGTTTTTTCATATCACAAGTGCCAATTTCGTCGCCTGGCTCAGTGTGGGTCTTAAATAATATTTGCAAAATTTAACTAGAGTACATTAGTCCCTACTCCTAAACTGGTTGCACTCTGTTTTAACTTTTAAATCTGATTTTTGTCTAGCAAAATAGATCACATTGCTCAGATGTTCCACAATTTTTGTTAGAACAATACGATTTGACACTATCTAAAAATTAGGGTGCTACTCAGGGTAAGAAATGAGGTCAAGTTTTCATCAAACGTGCAAAATGATGACGTGACTAAAACACACGTTAATACAGAAGAGGACTAGTTCTGACAGGAACCTATACATCAAAAACACAGACAAACACCGTAACAAATTATTTCATATTTGACTTCTTTTCTCTTACAAAAATTG
>PVJO010029563.1:0-16650 GCA_004026905.1 Hystrix cristata | reverse complement strand
GATAGCTGAGCTAAGGGCCGACTCTAAACCGTGCGCTATTATGTGCTCATGGAGGCTGTGGGGTGGGTGGAGCTGAGTCCCCCTAAAAATCACAGAGCTGAGCAAGAGGGCAGAGCGCAGTTTCAAACGGACATTCAGGCTAGCTCTGCAAGAAGAAAGAAACGGATGCTGGGCAGCCAGTGGCAGGAATGCGTTCCCAAGACTTCCAGGGAATATTTCTGTATTTCTCTCTTTAGGAAGAAATTTAAGATTTTTAAGTAATGCAAAACTTCATGCATATTCTGCACGTTACATAACACATTTCTGTGGAACAGCATAAAGGCTAAGTAAATAATCTCACAATACTTTATAATCACTTGAGACCTTGCTATGAAAGTGGCAATGATTTACACTTTATCTGGAGGACTTTTAGTGGTGTCTACATTCAAAAGAAAACCTAACTGATGACTCATGAACTCAAACATCCTTTTAATTGGCCTCCCTTTTTACTGTGATGTTTGAAAAATGTGACTTCCTAAATATTGCCAGGCCGCTGAAGCACCCACTGGAATGGCACAGCCACCTTCTCACAAGGCACGACACCATCGTGGCCTGTGGTCACTGTTTCCTGGTGCGCCACTCCGACAGATGACCTTTGGGTGTGTTTGCTGGCCTGCACCTGTATCTTCACGAGCTCCCCCTACAGTCAAGTTCCGGTTTTTCCTTTGCCACCCTCCATCCCCATCTCCTCTTCTTTCTAGAATCAGTTATCTGCTGGAATCTAGGAAAGAGAGCCCAGAACAAAAGGAAGCCTGCAGCTTGTCCCACCTCCTCAGCCTCTATGAATCTACTCAAGTCCTCAGGGGGACCAATCTCCATCTACTGAAGTATTCACCTGGCTGGTAGCCTGCTCCCCCAATCTGATTGCCCTTCCTTTGTCACTCCTAAGATGTGGCCATGTCTCTTTGTTCTAATTACTCAAATTCTTTTATCCACAACAGCCCCCGTAGTTTAGTGAGGCCCAGAGAGTTCTCGGGTTCTGGCTCCAGCCTTTCAGATGCCCTTCCACTTAACACACTGACTGGGGACTCTGCTCACGAGGCCCCATCCCGCCTGCCATGGTCTCTCAAGGTGCCTTTCAGCTCTTCCTTGGGTCCAGCTGTAAACCATTTGACTCCACCAAACAGATTCAAGCTGCCACCAGCTCTTGCCTAGACACTTGTAAAAGCTTCCCAACCACTGTCCCATCCACTGTCTCCACACAGCCACCAGCTTTTCCCTCACACTCTACACTTCTGTGGCCACAAGACCTGACAAGACTTGGCTTCTGCCTGTGTTTATCAGCCCAGGTGCCACTGCTCTTTATTTGGACTAGTTCAGTTAGTCTTGTCAACAATCCCTAGCTGTGTACTTTTAACCGTCCTTGCCCATATGCTCACAGGGCTGCTGACACTCACCCCTACCCTTCTTTAGAAGCTTCCTGGGTTGAAAGCACCCAGCCAACACCCTCCCACCTTCTTCAGCCAGGAGCTCATGAGCGCCCACCCTGAGCAGCCCCTCACTGCAGGGCTGGACAGGTCCTTCTGCAGAGCACTGGGCAGGGCCTATGAGACTTCCCTTCCTACCTCCGGTCTTCTTCCCTCATAGCTTCTTCCTAAGAGTTCTTCAGTCACTTCCCCAGGAATCCCCACCTCAGGCACTGCTAGAGAAACCGACCTAAGACATCATTTACGGACGAAGAAACGTGAGACAAAGGTGCAATCACCTGCCTTATGTCAAGCCGAAAATGAGAAAGCTAAAATTCAAAGCCAGCCTGGCTTTCTGGTCCCCTGGAGCGGCGCTTCTCCAGCTCTCCTCCCCCTCCTCCCGGCCAGGTTAACTGCAGACACAACAAACACCCTGTGCACTCGATGAGTGGACATGGTTGTGTCTAGTATGACTCTTCATAATTCAATACTTTGTGTGTTGTATCAATGAAGCGCTCACTGAAGGACAGCTCTAGTGCCGACCTGAGAACCTGGGGCCAATGGTTCTATAGGAAGTGGGGTCCCAAGAAATTCAGGCCGGAATTCGGGGTTGGAAAGTTAGGCTGATGTTACAGATGACATGACATCTTGAGTAAATATTCTGAGTAAGCAACTGAGTATTTGAATAAATGTAGGTTTTTATATATGAATAAAGGTAGATTTTTGTACTTGAGTAAGTGCAGATTATTGTACATGAAAAAATAAAGACATTCGCTGAAAATAAGCTCTATTGCATCTTTTGGAGCAAAAATCAATGTAAAAGCCAGTCTTATTTTTGGGGAAATATGCTATCAAGTGTAGCTTGTCTTTCTACTTAAGGACTAATGTAAGTTTTGCATATGAATTGAAATATCCAGAATTATGAAAAAATACATCACACTTAACTTAGAAAATGTACCTGTTTATGTTACAAAATATTCAATACAATTGGGTACTTACCATTTCATCTTTATTTTAAAAACGATTCTATTTCCAAAATATAAAAAAAAAACTTGTTTTCAGAAAGCCATTTAAATACGGCTTTGAAAACCCCAATGTTTTATTTACAACAAACAGAAGTGCAACAGCACTCACAGATATTTATGATAAATAAAACCATACTAGTCTTACTCTGCCTTTTTTTTTTTTTTTTTTGGTACTGGGGACTGAATTTGAGGCCTTCTCACTCACCTACTTCCCTCTCCTTTTCTTTTACAATATCGTCTCACTAGTTTTCTGTCTGGGCTTGAATTTGCAACCCTCCTGCCTCAGCTTCCTGGAAGGCTGGGATTACAGACATATACCACCACATCTGGCTTACTGACATCTTTTTGGGGTAGGCCTTTGTGTTTATAAACATCTACAATGACTCATCAAGTAAAATGAATAATGGCCATTAATGTAATTTGTATTTCAACTTGAATTTAAACAACCAATATAGGTTAATCATTTATTTGGCATCTGGATTCATACATCCAAAAGTTCAAGAAGCTTCTCATTTCCATTCAGTTTGTTAACTAACACATTTCAAACATCCAGCACCTGTAAAAGCGATCAATCTATTCAGCTTTTCTGGTAAGTGATTTATAGCCACGTATATGAAATAATGACTGACACAGGTGGATCACAATGCAGATTTTATGAATTTAAACACTAAAATTTATAAATTTTAATACTTAGGTCAAAAATAAATTAAAATAAAAGGCTCGAGTCAAGATTCCATTTTAAATTATGGAAGTGCCTCCGAGAAGAAAGCGGCAATGGAATGACAACAGAGCAGGTGTGAGCTTCCCACACATCTGCAGTGAGTGCCTCCAACTGAACAGACCAAAGCACAAGTAAGTGCCTTTCTTCTCCCTACCACCTTTCCTAAAGTTTATTTACCCTGAGAACAAAGATTGTTCTCTTGAGAAGCCATTTGCTGCTATTGCGCGAAAGCTAATCTTAAGCCAAAGCAAGCAAACGAGATCAGAAAAAGCATATTCCTCTACCCCATTTGCAAAGGCCGCACACTAGCTTCTGCTTCAACGATGACATGGAGAAATCTAACTTGCTGGGGGTTTTAGCATCATGTTGACGGCAGTCATTATGGGCAGAGGTAGCTGAGTTCCATACAGGTGGAGAAGGCAAAATGTGCAGAAACGCTGCAGGACTCAGCAGTTCTTTTTTTTTTTTTTCCAGCAGTTCTTTGACCTCTAACCATTAGACCAATCCTGATTACGAGCTGTGGTGCTGTGCGGCATCTGAGTTTTATGTCTCAAAGCAGCTTGTTACTGCCTTGGGCAGAGGTACTGGAATTATCTTCTTTTAGCTGACTTTCTTTTCTCGAAGGCCAAGTAGGAAATGTGAGACATTTTCATACACCACAAAGGTAATACAGCAGGCTGGAGTCACTCTGATCAAATTGGGGGCGATTCCTTTGTAAAATCCACCGATGCCTTCTTTCCTTTACAGGGAAAGATACATGCTTAGTTTCTTAAACACCCAGGCCTGCAAACGCAGATTTCACCTGAGCAGGGCGCAGAGTGAAGAGCAGATCTCACACTCCAGTGCACTAAAGGAATGGCACTTACGAGCCATTTGCCAGGCCTATGTTTCTTCCACCTACTGAGGAAGAGGGTAGGGAGGCCTCAAAAAGAAACTGGAAAGTGTTTTAAATTAACCAGCTTTCCATGCTTTTAAATGAACAAACACGCCGGAGGAATTTTCACTGATCTCACGTGGACAATAAGAAGCTCCCAACTTACGTAAATGCTATACAACACTCAATACAGCACACGCAGAAATAAGACATCATTTCCTTAGTGCCTGGAACACTGATGGCAAACCTTGTAGCGCTTTCAATGACACAAAAGCCCAACTGCCACCACTGGCCTGTAACGGGGGACAGGGCCTAGAAACTTGTCATGCAGCTTCAAGGCACTTTCGCATGCCTCATTTTATTACATTTTGTATTTTTTGGAATCAGGTCTTACTAAATTGGGTAGGCTGGCCTCTAACTTGTGACCCTCCTGCTTCAGGCTCCTGAGTGGCAGGGACCACAGGCCCATGCCACCATGCCCAGCTTTCATTTTATTATTACAGCAACCATGTCAGTCCAAATAGTCTAATTTTACAAATGAAGAAATCAAGCCTTAGCGAGATTAAATGGGAAAGCAGAGACCATCAGCCATGATTCTGCCTAACAAACTGGTCTTGCTGTGCAACGCATGTTAAGGGGATGATGGAAAAGCCACAGGAACCTCCTCATCAGAGAGCCTCTGCCTCTGTGCTCACCTCCATGTCCTTGCAATCACATCCAGCACCCCATTGTAAGACATGTGCTGATCCTGAAGACGGGCCCTCACCACCTGGTACGGGTACGTGGCTGCCACTGCAAATATTTTGGAAAGTGCCGCAACAGATATGTATTCTGCTGTGCTCTAAAGTGACAACAAAAACACGGTTTTCTGTAGAGAAGATTTCTTTAAAATATATAAATCACATAGAAAAATACACTTAAAGGACTATACATGAAAACCAGTATTTCCCCTCCTTAATGCAAATTCTGTGTGATTACGGGGTTCTGTTTTAACACCTGCGTGTCGCAAGCTTGTAAAATACTTACGTATAAATTAAGTCAGCGGCAGAGCCAGAATTCATTGTGCTGGCAACGCTGCCGACATGTGCGGCACTATTTCCCCCGTAGGCCCCGAGAGCTAAGTTACGCCACCTGCACGCAAATCCTCTTACCAACTGGGCTTCTGGCAGGCGGTCGAGATGCTGGCTGTACTTCAGCTTTAGCAACTCATACGCCATGAACTGCAGGGCGCCATGCGACGTTCCGAACAGCCCAGGGACGAAGCCCTAGAGGGACCATGACGGTAAAGCAAGACAGCAGTGAAACATTCCCTCTCTTCTTAGTACTTAAAGAAAATTCACTGGTTTTGTGTGAGTCACTTTTTTTGTATGAGGTTAAAAACAGTACTCTTTATTTTTTAAGTTAAGGGTTACATCTTCCTATGTTAGTTTTTCTTTCAACAGTACACATAGAAAGATGACCTACACTATCAAGAACTGGGGTATGAGGGAGAGGTCAAGTTCTGGAAAATAAAGTAAAGGTAATGACAAATCAATGCACTAAACACAAACCTAAGAGTAAGACAAATGAGGAAAGAAATACAGAACAAGGATTTCTTAAATTTTATCCCCCACATCAGTAATTTGTAACACCAAGCTCACTGATTTTAAAACAGTAGTTGAAAATGCACTGAGATTCGATGAACCTAATTTTGATTTTAAACTATGGGTGGCCTAAAAATATTTTATGGGGATAAGCACGAGGTAGAAATGGAAGGTAGACAAGTGGCAAATAGGGAAAGGGAAAAGGAGTTATAAATCACAAAACAGATCTTACTACCACTAAGAAGACATTCAAAACTACCACAACGGCTAGGAGCTGTGGGTTTTGTTACTATCATTTAATGGGTGTAAGATCTGAGTGAATAACATTCCCAATAAAAAAGGATCCTGTTAGATTCACTGGTCTCTTCTGCTGACTTACTAAAAAGATACCTGGCAAAGTTTCAGATGGCTCTCCTACTGTCAGGGCCATGGCACATCTACGGCACTGAGAACAGACAGTTTAAGGGGAAATTCCAACATTACAAACTAGATTTCATTCTCTTTAAATTGTGTCTTGCCTACATTTGGCATTCTGAAGGACTGAATACAGGACACTAGGAAGTGAGACGATAGCGCCAACAGAAGCTGCAATTTTCAGCTATCCAAAATATACTGCTAAGTCCTTACCTTATACAGTCCACGCACACCTTCATGCTTATATATTTTCACAAGTGTATCAAACATTCCTTTATACTGTCGCTGTGTGGCGTTAACACCATCGTACTGTAACATCAGGCGCGTTTTCGTTACCCACAGTGGGTTGGTAATGCAGAGGGTCATGGCTCCTAAAATCAGATGTAAACAAAACTACTCAGTACACAAGTGCTTGGTCAGTCAATCCAAATCAGGAAAAGTCCGTTACACAGAACACGAGGGTGCACAAAGGCTGTGTCTGGAACTGTGAGACGTGGTCTCTGAAGAGCAGTCTTGGGTAGAAAAGTGGGCAGTTTTTTTTGGGGGGGGTCACAACATTCCTCACTTGGACATTCGAGATAAATCAGAGGCAGATGAAAATGCATGACACTGTCCCACTGAGGCATGGGACAGCAGAGCTCCTCAGCTGGTGGTCTGCTGCAGAGAAAGGGGGGCAGACACAACGAACTGCAGGAGGTGATATGACGATGGGTGAGAGACCAGGAAAACAGAGCTCCCTATCTGTGCACATATACACTTGTCTTCCTCAACGTCTTTCCAAGGAGCCACTAACCCTCAGGAGCCAACCAGGAGTCAACCAGGTGATACAGGAAGGCACATTTACATGCTTCCTGTTATGACTCAGGTCTCTGGTAGCAGCTAGGAATAAAAATGAATAAGATAGTTCTTGCTTTAAAATCAACCAGCAAGCATTAAGAAACCAAGGTATCAAAGGAGGACTTCTAAAAACTCATGGGTCTTTGTCCCTCCTTCTGGAGAGCATATATACACAAGGAATAAATAACACTACTATACCATATAATGTGAAAACTGAATCATCTTAATCTACTAGGGATTCAAACTTTTCTAACTTTCCCAGGCCCCTCCCTTTTTTTGTGGTACAAGAGATAGAACCCAGGACCTTTTCCCTGAGCTACAGCCCCATGCCCCTGTATTAATTTTTACTATTTTGAGGTCTCACGAAGCTCAAGCTTTCAATCTTCCTGCCTCAGTCTTCCAAAGTGCTGGGATAAGCAAAATTTAGAAATCTATCCAGAGTAACCAATAAGAATACCTGTTTTCTAAGGAATTTCATGTGATAACTAATTAATATAGTTAGATAGGCATACTTAAGCTCTGGTGTTCAAAGAAAGATCGAAACGGAAATCAAGTTTGGAAGGTGCCGTTCCACAGTTCACATGTGCCTTACCAGCTTCAGCAGCTGAGATGAGGTATTCTGCCGCCTCTAACCGCTCAGATCTTCCTTCTGTCTTGTATGATTTAATGGCATTGTAACTAGAAGAAATAAACAAGAGCAACTTAATTATGTGTAATAAAAGCCTGTTTTAAAATGTATGCATCTCAGTAACACTATCTGCAAAGTAAAAGTGCATGTGTAACGCAAGTAAAAAATGAGATCTTACTTAGGAATGGACACAGTGCAAACAGTTTGCTGTAAGATGTCACCTCTCTGCACAAATGCAGATGGCCGGCAGTTCACACATGAGACAATCCTGCATAGCACTCAATTCATAAAGCAGGGAAGCGGAGAAAACAAGGGCAGTGGTGTGCAGAGGGGGACGAAAAGGTGCAGGAACCAAAGAACAGGCACCCAACAAGTACACGTTGCGCACCTGTCTTCAGGCATCTACCTGCCTTTCTCACAGATGAAAAGATAAAAACAAGAGCTTTCCTAACAAGGGGAACTGCTGGCATGTACACAACCCTAAAAGAAGACAACACAGTATTATAAGAGATTTCAAAACCACGGCTGAGGTCACAGAAGCTCTGTGCAGAGGACGGCACTGAGCAGGGTACGGGGACAGGTGCCACCTCACTAGGAAAAGGGATGAATGTGGGGACGGTGATGGCAAGACAGGGAACTGCAAATCTGGGATTCTCCTGCCTCAGCCTCCTGGACGCTGGGATTACAGGTGTGCGCCACTGTGCCAGGATGGGCCCGTAACCCCTAACCGTGAATTCCTTTCCTCTTGGAGGGATCAATCTTGTCAAATGCTACCAATACACTCTAAGAAACTTTTGTTATAAGAGTCTCACCACACAAGCCACACATTCCTATGGCTTGTCTTTAGAAACTCGGAGCATTTCCGTATTTCAGATCCCTAGAACACTGTACAGTACATAAGTGGGGAGACAGATACAGCTTCACCTTTCTACATGTCTTAGGAGAGAAAATAAAAACATTTAAACAATACTAAGGCTGAATTTTACTCTGCTTTCACCTAAAAAATATTTGAAGACTGGTTTGGCCACAGATCAGGTCAAATACATAGAAAGGAGACAAAGCCCAGTACACCAGGTGTTCCTAAATGCACACTGGCGAGTTCCTAAAACGCCATCTGTTGGGAGAATAAGCCTCCCACTCGTAGATTCAGTGTCGCTATCCAAGAGACTCACTCCCAGTGGCATGTGTCCCGCCACACAACACCACAGCACTTTTGTCGCTACGCTCAGTGCATGTCACAGACACTACTTCAAGTGACAATGCCACCTGACAAGGGAAAGCGTGGGGGAGGAGACAGAGCAGGTACAACCCAACAAGCCAGAGTCCCTGCTGGCAACACCCTGGCCTCTGCCTTGTGCATGTACTCCCGTGAGAACGCTGAGACCTGGCCCTTCCTGCGCCTTCTGCTTCAGTGTGACCAAGTGCCTTTCTCCAGGGCATCTCAGATACTCTGGGGATCTAGGAAGGAGAAATGAGTCACTAGCTCACGACAGTTTAGTACTTACAAAGCTTTTCTATTTGGGTGGCACGTTAGAGTTAATCTCATAAAATGGAGAAAAAGCTTATTTAAATTATTTTCCTTTATCAAACATGCATACCAAAGAGAACTGAAATTCATAGGACTCATTTTATGTTAGAGTTCCAGGTTTTCTCAGTCTCTGTAGCACTTTAGGAAACTACTAATTAGTAACAAACTGGCTTATTTGATGTCTTCTCGTCTATTTTGACTGTTAGAAATGCTCAAGAATAATGAAAGGGCCAAAACACCTCAGTAATCCTGCAGGGGCCCTACAATTTTACTGTGAATTATCTAGATTCAGCTGTTTTTCAAACAACTTTAACTAAAATTAAAAGTTCTCTTTCTAATCTGTGAGAATTTAGTTTACAAAAGTAGAAAGTTAAACATTTCACCTTCCTGAGTTCATGGAAACTGCTTCTGTAAGAGTATTTTTTCCATCTCATCCCTTCACCTTTTTCCTATTACAAACTTTCTGCCAGACCAAATGCCTCTGATAACTGGCAGTGAAGGAAACCAAAGAGCCAATTTGCCCCAACACCCCCAATTCAGAGAAACTGATTAAATGACTCCTCTTTCTTCACACTAAAAACAAGAATTTCCTCTTACGTAATACTGGGAAACCTCCCAGATCTACTCACAAGAGAAAGTAGAGTCCCCAGGATAAACCTGCGCCCCACACATTTGGGGTGACTCCTTGGTAAAGTCCCCGCAGTCCATCAAGTTTCCAAATGGTAGCCAAGCAGTGGAGAATGCCTTTATATTTTGGTCTCAGTTCCAATCCATCACTCACTGTATTAAAAGATACACAAAGTTAGGGGAAAGCGAAGTTCCAGCTCAGAACCACATACAAACACAGATGCTGCATAATCAGATATACAAACAAACAGTATTTTAGCAAGCTCTTAAGTAGTATGTTAGACTAGCTCTTAAGCAATCCAAGTCTCTCAGGTAAACACATTTTAATTCTTAAATTTTATTTTTGTTATTTTCAAAATTAAGGATTCGCGTTTCAAAATATATTAGTCAAAAAATAAACTAGCCAGGAACCCCAACTTACATTAAAAAGGCTAGCAAGGCCAAAGGAGTGACTGGAAAGAAAATGTGGGGACTCAGGTAAACTTTTTTCCTTTCTCGGCTCCTCACGAGTACATGTGCCAAGGACATGGACGCATGGGTGCCTGGATGGACAGACGCACGCATGCACACCCCCCCCACCCCCATCGGATTAGAGGACAGGCAAGTATTTTGCTTGCATGTATCTCCTCTTCCTCATCCCTCTGAGGCTGCTCTTACTCTGCTACTCTGCGCAGCTCAAAGAAGGTCACCACTATCTGCACAGATGCTCACGTACACACCCAGGGTCGCCCTCAGCCCTCCTCCGTTCCCAGCCCCACTTCACATGTCCTTCTGAGTCTAAAAACCTCAGATCTGCCAATGTCTACTAATACTGCCTTCTTCCTGCTTTAGGGTACCATCGATCTTCAAGTAGCAGTGGTGTTTTAAATGGTAATCTTGACAGTTTTGTAAAAAATATAATCTAGATCACAAACTTGGCATTCTTCATTCCATGTTCCTTAGCAAATAGGGGACAGCTCAATCTAGAGTGTGAGAGGCAGTTAAGGACTTGTTTACAAAGCATGAGTGTGTTGCACAAAAACCACAGGAGTACTCCAGTATCAATGCCGTCTTTATTGTTCTGAGACGTCATTTAATCCTAGGTACATTAAGCATCTCAGCAGCAGACATTCTTCTACATTGTACATAATTACTTTTGTATGTTATACTAGAGCGTTACAGTTAGAATTTTCGTGTGTGTGTTTGTGTATATATATATATAGTTTATATATTGCTTTTCCCTTACTCGAGATTAGTTTTAAGCATTCCTCCTTGTTATAAATAATTTCCCAAAACAGGACTTCTAAAAATGTGTTTTTTCATCTCAGATAACCTATCTTTTATACAATCATCTCTCTATTTGACATTTGGGGTTTTTGTGCTATTTTAAAATGTTATTTAGAAAATATTATGTACAACAATTCAGCAATTTGTGGAAAACTTACTCCCTTAGAATTAGCTATGAGAAGGGAACTGATATGGGTTAAAGTATATAAACTTAGCCACACACAGCTCAATTCCTGGTCCCCTTGCCTCTACTTTACTGGGAATAACAGAGCCTGGCAAACTACTGCCAGGCAAAAGGGGAAAAGTTAAGTTTCTTTCATCATTAACCTGACACAACATAACAGCATGAAATGAGATTAAAGTACACCAGACTTTCTGCCTAAAATAATCAAATATATGTTTTAGAAAACAAAGTTTGGTGTACCAAAGTAGAAAGCATTTGTGGTGAAAAACCTACTCAGGGGAAAAAATATACTGAAATGAAGAGGACCTCTACTAGGGCTTCTTTAATGTCAAATTAACATTGCTATAAAGATAAAATAGTGATTTTTTTTTTTTAGTCCAAAAGACTTTGCAATTGTCTTAAAAACATCTGCCAATGAAAAATTAGTATGCACACCTAAGTACCTCTCCCAACACTGTGAAAATGGCCTGTGACAGCACTGCGAGATGCCAAGACATAAATGAAGAAAAAAAAGTTTTGTGTGTGGGAAGGAGCCATACTGAAAGGTAAGACAACATACTGGCTTAAAGAAAAAGATTGCCATTCAGCACTACCACCCTAACACAACCTGCTTGATGTGTTGGACAGTTTTACATCCTTTCCTCCATCACAAATGAAGAACTTGTCTCCTTTAATAATAAAACAATCCCCCCTACCTGTGCTCTATAGTGACTTTTCAAAAACCACCAATGGGCCGTAAAATCAACTGAGCATGTTGATAGTATCATTTTCTTAATTTACGAAGGATTGGAATAGGAAACAAATATAAATGATATCACAAATACTAAGAACAAGTACTGTGTCATTAAACTGTCCTTCAGTAACATGTGTGTATGACAAAATGGCAAAGGTCAAATTTACTTCCTACCAAGGGTTTTGGTCAACACAGTTTGAGAAATTGCTCTACACCCCGTTCCCTTGGACCGCTGCTTAGAACCTTTTCTCATCACCCTCCTGCATCATCTTCAATTTCTCCCTCGATTTCAGTTCCTTCCCATGAGAATGTACACTGGCTTAGCTCTCCTGAGAGTCTCCTCTTTGATCCCACTGCCTTGTGACACTTCAGCAAAAAAGAAAATGACAATTTGACTTTCTCCCCTCTACTGCAGTCAGGCCTGGGTTTCCCCATCCTTCAAGGGCCCTGGTTTAGGACCTTTCAAGGGCACTCCAGGAGTCTTCTCTTCCTCAACAGCCCCTCGGTGGCAGCTGACATTGTGTACCTTCTAAAGCACCCTTCTTTTGGCTTGTTCCACACATTTGCCTGGTCTTCCTCTTTGCCACTCCATTTCCTGGCTTTCTTTTCCTCTGAGCATCCTTACATGTTGATTTTTACAGGTACTCTTTCCACCCAACAAGGATGGCCTCTGAACCACTAAGTACTTTCACTGCCATCCGTGTGCTCAGGTTTCTCTACCTCTTGTCCCCATCTCATGCCTTGCAGTCCTGGGTGCTGCTTTTACATGGCATACAACAGGTCTCAGAATCTGGCAGTTTCTAGGGTTTGGGGTGTGGTTCAGTGTAGAGTGCTTGCCTAGCATGCAAGAGGACCTGCGTTCAATCTCTGGTTTGAGAAAAAACGTCTGGCAGCTTTTCACCTTTCTGGACCTGTTTTTTAAATTTCCTTTTAACTATACCAAACTCATCACTCATGGCTTCAAACTAATTGTATATGCTATAGAACCAGACTTTCTGGGTCCAACAATTATTATGTGACCCTAAGTTTCTTGAATACTCTGTGTCTGAGTTTTCTCATCCATAAAATTGGAAAAATAATAGAATTTAAATCTAAAAGTCACAAAAGATTACATGATCTAGAGTGACAAAAGATTTAATACGTGTAAAGTGAAGCTTGGTATAGATCAGTGGTAAAGCACTGTGTGAGGCCCTGGGTTCAACCCCCGGAACCACAAAACATGTAAAGCCCTTAGAGTCACGTTTGGATTACTCAAGCTATGCCACTGGGTCTTGCAATACCATGTACACATCAAACTGTACCACATTACTGGGCTGTACATTTTGGTTCCTTCATTAATATTACAGACTTACACATATGCTCTTTTCTGTCTACATTCTTCCCAAAAAGTCACATAGCTTTAATTTAAAGATCAGACTTCTGAGTTATTTTATGAAATTAGTACAAAAAGACATGCTCTTCTTTGATGAGTCTCTTATCATTCTCAAGAATTTAAAATTAATTCAAAAAGTTAGGGCAGGCCTCAGTGATCATCTAGTCCAATCCACCCTACACAAGAATATCTCCTGACTTTCACTGTCCAGTCTCTGTCTGCACCACTCACAACATTACCAGCTTTGTCTCAAAGAACACTGCATCGCCAGGCCATAATCTACTGCCCTGCAATTTCCTTTCAACCTAGGACCTCAGGATCAACTCACAACGCAGCAGCTCCCTTTCCCACATGGAAATTCTCTAATAACTTGAGGTGTTTTTCCCCCTAAGACAAACTGGTTCCTCCGGTTTTCTCCACTACAATGGTTTCTAATTGGTCTGTGACCCTTGAACTCAATGAAAAATTTAACAGCACATATACTCAAGATTAACCCACCCACTGCTAAATATTAATTGCATTAAATGGTTTTAATTATATGAAAGCATAGAAATCACAGTAGGTTATTCAGCACTAATGTGATGACTATTCAACTATATTTCCACTTTTCATCTTCCTAACTTCTTCTCTTTTCTATAACAATTTCATAGCCACACTCTGGTCTTTATCAAGTCATAGATATAGGCCTTCTATTCAATCTCAACACCTCATCTACCAGGTTTCCCAATACAGTACTTTCCTGCTTCATCAAGATAACCAATCTACTTAGATACCAAGAATTCCCTTAGACACAGTCCACCCTGCAGCACTGTCTTAAACCCATCGGGCCATCCATGCTTCTTCAAAGATGACCTCAGCTGCCACAACTTCTACACAAAACGCTGCTGAAGACAGGAATCAAGGCACACACGCCCACCCTGTAGCCAAATCTGAAATCCTTTTGCCTGTGTTCAGTCACTGCATTCTTGGGATTAGTAAAAGCAGTATGGTGAGTAGTTAAAAATGTCAAAGTTAGACTGCCTGTGTTCAAATCTCAGATCCGTCTTTACAAACTTCTAACTCAGCAAGTTAATCAACATGTTATCCTTATTTATACAAAAGGGATAATAAATTCACAGGATAAATGAGATGATGCATCTAAAGCTCTAAATTCATTGCCTTGTTCCTAATAAATATACAATGGAAGTTACTTGTCAATAATAATAACTACAGTATTTGTAGATGTATCATAAACTCCATGAAATTATATGCCTTTCCTAGAAATAACACTTCTCAATCTTCCCTCGTAGACTGGCTTCTTGCCTCCTTTGACTGTCAGAATATTAATTCTTCTGTGGAAAACCCCAGGATCTAATCTTCCATGCAACCTTTGCAGCTATATGTGGTCATCAGCAATCTATAATAACCTTGATAGTCTACCTGTACTCATATTTTCTATTTGGATTTATTCATGTCCTCTGCCCTTAATTTCATGTTGCCTAGAATTATCTTTCATATGGCTACGTCTCAAGACTACAATTAAATTTTAAATTCCTCCAGGGGAAGAACTTTGTTAGATACGTTTGCAGCCCAGACAGCAGTCTACAAACATTAAGAGACATACAAGTAAACTGTATTTCTTAACTCTTAAGACAAACCACTTCTGTAGATTTAATTCTCAAGGCAGCACTTAACTTCTAATAACTGAAATATAGTAGCAAAAAAGTTGCCGAAGATCATCTTGGAAAGTATCTTCCAGAACGTCGTGCTGAGTTAACCTTCTAAAAGTGCTCTGCGAACTTTAATATACTTTACACAACTTATAGTGCTATATTTAGATTCTACTTCTCCCTTCACAGAAGTTTGCTAACACACTGCAAACGCCAAAAGCTGCAGAAACTTTCAAGAGAAACCCATCCCAATTCCTCAAACACCTGCAGGGCCGCGCGCTACCCCAGCACGTGGCTGTCCTAGTGTCACAGGACCTCCGAGACGGTCCGCAGGGGTGCCAGCCGAGTCCTCGAGCGGTCCCTTCGTTTCACCCATCGGCCGCCCCTTCGTCCGCAGCCGGGGAGAGCCCCGGTTCCCCTCCCGAGTCCCGTCTCGGGGCCCGAGCCTCCCGCGCGCCTCCCCGGACTGGTTGGCCCTGGAGGTCTCACCGGCGAAGCGGATCTTCACGAGGTCCAGCGGGTGCAGCGCCAGGTTGGACAAGACGCCGCCACTCACGCCGGCCACTAGGCTTTCGTAGCGGACGTGGCGGAACAGCGCGCCCCACGCGGACGCGCCAGACGCCGCCTGCCCCTGGCCCGCCATGGGCTCGGGTCCGGCCGACACCACGGCGCCCAGCGCCGTCGAGGCGGGACGGGACGCCGTTGCCGCCACCGTGGCGACGGTCGCGGCCCCGGAGCAAGACGCAACGGGAGCCACTTCGGCGGCAGGCCAGAAGACGCCGAGGTGCGGGGCTGAAACCGAGGAAGAAAGCCCCGCGCAAGAGGCGTGAGCGGCACGGCTGCGCGTCGCGCCGCGTCCCCGCCCCTCCATGCCACATTGCGGCGGCGCGGCCAAAGGACCGCCCCCTACCGACCCGCTGCCGGCGGAGCTACGGAGCGCGGCGGGAGCCAGTCTAGCGGGCGCTCCGCGGGGCGGAGTCACGTGACAGGAAGTGGTCCGCGGAGGCGGAAGTCGAATGTGCAACAGGCGGCCGCCGAGCCCGATGCGGAGGCGCAGCGCGTGTGGTGCTAAAAGCTGCCGAGATGAAGGTGAAGATGCTGAGCCGGAACCCGGACAACTATGTCCGCGAGACCAAGTTGGACTTACAGAGAGGTGAGACGTGTTGGAGGAAAGGGGCACCTTCCGCTCGCGCTCCCTTCTCCTGCCTTCCGGTTCTCTTTCCCCAAGCGAACTGGGCGCCGAGGGGCTCTGGCGGAACCCGGCAGCGAGTCACCGAGAACGCTTCCGCCTCCCACTAGCGGCTGCTGGCCTCTGAGAGTTTTAAAGTTCCTGTTGTTGGGATTGGAACTGGAATGAGTCAGACTTGTGAGTCGAAGGGTTTAAGGATTAAACAGGCTTCCTTAAATTTTGCTTGCGCTTTGTCACTTCGGATTCTCATTGTGGGCTGGAACAAAGATGAAATTTAAAGCCATCAGTGTTGTTTTATTCACAACTTTTAAGAGTGTGAGAGAAGAATGGGTAAAATGAAATGAATTGTATTTATCCTTACCAATGTTTTCTTCCATGAACTTGCCCACCGCTTAGAAATTGTAGTTCGTGCGACCTAAATGACAGGGGCCGACCTTATGCGACAAAGTGAAGAGAATAAGAGGTGCAAAGGCCTCAAGGCAGGAGTGTGTTCGGAGTTTAAATGAGGGGTAAGCAATAGATGAGGCTGTAACAGCGTTTCACTCTTGATGAGTAGAGATAACGAGAATGGTTGC
>PVJO010029562.1:0-16656 GCA_004026905.1 Hystrix cristata | reverse complement strand
ACATAGTGAAAATGGCCATACTTCCTAAATTACTATACAGATTTAATGCAATTCCAATCAAAATTCCAATAACATACTTCACAGAATTAGAAAAGGCAATCATGAAATTTATCTGGAACCAGAAGAGACCAAGAATAGCAAAAACAATTCTGGGCAACAGGAATAAGGCAGGGGGCATCACAGTCCCCGATTTGAAATTATATTATAAAGCTTCTGTGATAAAAACAGCATGATACTGGCATGAAGACAGACCTGAGGACCAATGGAACAGGCTAGAAGATGCAGAAATAACTCCAAACACACTCAAATATCTCATCTTCGACAAAGGATCCAAACACCCTCACAGGAAGAAAGATAACCTCTTTAAATAAATGGTGCTGGAAAAACTGGCTTACTACATGCCGAAAACTAAAACTAGATTCTTGGCTCTCACCATGTACTAAACTAAGATCGAAGTGGATCAAAGATCTAAACATAAAAACAGAAACAATAAATCTCCTGGAGAATAAAATAGGAAGAACTCTCGAAGACATAGGGTTTGGAAAAAAATTTATGAATAAAACTCAGACTGCACAGGAAACAATTTCAAGAATTGATGCTTGGGACCACATCCTATTAAGAGGCTTTTGCACGGCAAAAGAAATTACTAATAGAGTAGGGCGAAAAATCACAAACTGGGAGAAAATTTTTGCCATCTGTCCCTCAGACAAAGGTCTAACATCCAGAATATATAAAGAACTCAAAAAGATGAAACCCCCCAAATTTAAAGACCCTATCCAAAAATGGGCATCTGAAATGAATAAACATTTCTCAGATGAAGAACTAAAAATGGCAAATAAGTATATGAAAAAATGTTCAACATCATTGGTCATTCGAGAGATGCAGATCAAAACAACACTAAGATACCATCTCACTCCAGAAAGAATAGCTATTATCAAGAAATCAACCAATAACAAGTGCTGGCGGGGCTGTGGGGAAAAAGGAACCCTCCTCCACTGTTGGTGGGAATGCAGACTGGTCCAACCACTGTGGAAATCAGTGTGGAGATTCTTCAGAAAACTACAATTAGAGGTTCCATTTGACCCAGCTATTCCTCTGCTTGGTATCTTCCCAGAAGAATTAAAATCATCATATCACAGTGATATATGCACAACCATGTTCATAGCAGCACAATTTGTAATAGCTAAGTCTTGGAAACAACCTAAATGCCCAACAACTGATGAATGGCTAAAGAAGATGTGGTGTTTCTACACAATGGAGTACTACACTGCCATAAAAAAGAATAAACTAGAGTCATTTGTATGTAAATGAATGTTCCTTGAGAACATACTCTTAAGTGAAATAAATCAGACACTTATTAGTACACATCGAATTGTTTCTCTGATATGAGAAACCATAAGTGTAAATAAGGACAAAGGGGTAGAATAGATATTATGTTTTTTAAAAAAAAGAGAGAGGTAGTATTCAAAAGAGAGGAGAACTAGATAGGGAAAAGGGGGATGATGAAGAAGAAGGTTAAAAGAAAAGTAAAATGAAAGGGGGAAAAATGGTAAAGTGTAATTACACTTGTTGCAAATAGGGAGGGGTAGGTGTATGGAAGAGAGGGGAGGGGAAGGAGGGAAGAGAGGGGAAAACCAAGATGTATCATGTACAGGTACAAAATAACCATGTTGATTATGATCATTATGTATACAATGTACCAATACATGTTCTTGGTAAAAATAAAAAAATTTTTAAAAAAAGAGAAAAACTAAGCTTTAAGACAAAAACTATTATAAGATACAAAAAAGGACATTTAAATATTGACTAAAGGTTTAAGTCATTCAGTTGATACAACAATCACAAAATTACAAGCATCTAACAACAGAGTATCTAAATTTATGAAACAAAAGTTACAAAAAATAAAGAGATAAATAAGCAGTTTTATAGTAATATTTGAAGACCTCAATACCTCCCATTTTCAGTGATGGGCAGAATATCTAGAGAAAAAAATCCATAGTAAAATAGACCATAAATATTATGAACGAGCTTGACCTGACATACATGCATAGAACACTGCAGCAACTTCATAATGTATATCATCTAAGTGTATACAGAACATTCTCCAAGACAGAACAGTTGTTATTCAATAAGTCCAAAAACTTAAAAGACTGAAATCACATCAAATTTCGCTTCAGCCCAATTAAAACTAGAATTAATTTTGAAGCTAGAATTCAGTAACAAAAGTACAAGATTCACAAGGTAAAGAATGGAAACACACTTTCAACCAGCTGCCACTATTTATTTGTGTGTGCCAGTTTGGACCCCAGAGTACTCAAACGTTTGACCAAATATTGCTTCTGGGTGTAACTGAGTGTTTTCAGAGAAAACTGAAAGTCAACTGCCCCCGCCATGAGGATACCATTAATGCAATCCACTGAGGACCTGAAGGGAACAGGAGATGAAGGAAAGGGGAATTTGCCACTTCTGCCTGAAGGAGATGGCTTACATATTGCTCTTCTACCCTCAAACTGAGACTTACTCCATTGATCCTGCTGCCCCTCAGGCACCAGAACACAGCACTGTTTTCCTGGGTCTTCATCTTGCTGCTTCACCTCCATAATCATTTAAGCAACAAGGGAAATACAAATCAAAACCATGATGGAATACGACTTCTCATCTGCTAGGAGAGGTATCATCAAAGACAAATGCAACTTGACAAAAATGCGGATGAACTGGAAGTAAATAAAATGAAGTTACATTGAGTACAAAATGGTGCAGCTGGTGTGACCAATAGCTGGCAGTTCCTCAATATGTTAAGCAGAAATACCACAGGAATCTCAGACATTCCGTGCAGAAATATCTTCCCCAGAAAAATGAAAAATATATCACAGAAAGTATGTACACAGATGTTCACAGCAGCAAATTACTCACAAAAGCCAAGGAAGTCTAAAGAGACTCAAATGCCTATCACTGAATGGATGGGTACACACAGCATAGTATGTCTGTGAAATAAAATATTGTAAGACAATCTATAAAAGGAATTAAATACTGATCTGTGCTACAGCATGGATGAAGCCCAAACCCATTACAATACCAGAGGATAGAAATCAGCCACAAGACACCTTGTATGATATGATTCCAGTTAATGAGAAATAAAATGGACTCACGGTCTCCTGGGTGCCTCGTGCTAGAGCAGAGAGGAAGGAGCAGAAAGCGCAATCATTGCTAATGGGGAATTCTACAATTAGACCGCTGTGTTGGATCTACAACTCTGTAAATATGCTACACACTACTCAAGTAAACACTTAAAAGCTGTGTAAATATTTCAATAAACCTTTAAAAAATAATAAAGACTTCACTGAGCAAAAGATCAACGAAGGTATCAGCAATTTATATGATTAAATGAGCAAAGCCCTGTGAAAAAGTTCACCAAGTCAGCAAGAAAGATGGTTAGACCTTAGGAAAGTACAGAAAAGTGGAAAGACCAGTTCCTCTCTTTACAAGTGCAACCTCAGAGTGTTCACCCTACAACAGGAGAATACATGTTCTTCTCAGCTGCACACAGGTCAATACAAAGAATCGGTGCTTGGGACCACATCCTATTAAAAGGCTTTCACACAGGAAAAGAAATTACCAATAGAGCAGGGTGAAAACACACAGAATGGGAAAAAACTTTTGCCAGCTGTCCCTCAGACTAAGGTCTGAAATCTAGAATATACAAAGAACTCAAAAACATCAAATCTCCCAAATCTAAAGACTCAATCCAAAAATGGGCATCTGAAATGAATAAACATTTCTTAGACAAAGAAATAAAAATGGCAAATAAATACATGAAAAAGTGTTCAACATCATATTTGAGAGATATAAATCAAAACAATGTTAAGATTCCATCTCACTCCAGAAAGAACAGAGGTTATGAAAAAATCAACCAATAATAAATGCTGGTGGGGCTGTGAGGAAAAAGGAACCCTCCTCCACTGTTGGTGGGAATGTACATTGGTCCAACCACTGTCAAAATCAATATGGAGATTTCTCAAAAAACTACAACTGGAGATTCCATTTGACCCAGCTATTCCTCTCCTGGGCACCTTCCCAGAAGAATTAAAATCATCATACCACAGTGATATATGCACAACCATGTTCATAGCAACACAATTTGTAATAGCTAAGTCTTGGAAACAACCTAAATGCCCAATAACTAATGAATGGCTAAAGAAGATGTGGTTTTTCTACATAATGGAGTACTACTCTGCCATAAAAATGATAAACTAGAGACATTTGTAGGTAAATGGACGTACCTTGAGAACATACTCTTAAATGAAATAAGTCAGACACTCATGAGTACACATCAAATTGTTTCTCTGATGTAAGAAACCATAAGGGTAAATAAGGACAAAGAGGTGTAACAGATATTATATAAAAGGAAGATAATGTTCAAAAGAGAGGTGAACTAGAAAGGGGGAAGGGAGAAAAGAAGAAAGGGAAAGAGGAAAAGAAAGGAGAAAGGCAAAAATGGAAAAATATAAATACACCTGCTGTAAATAGGGAGGGGGGAGCAGAAGGGAGGGATGGAGAAGGGGGGAACCAAGATACATCATGTACAGGTACAAAATAACCATGATGAATGTGACCATTATGTATGTGACCAATACATGCTTTTGGTAAAAAATTTTAAAAATTTAAAAAATAAAAGACTTGGTTTACTGTGACTCTAAGAAGCAAAAGCAAAACAAGATAAAGGAGGAAGCAGTCTCACCCGTAAAAAAAAAGTGCTACTGGCTTTGCAAATTCATACTTTCCCTTAATGTGAATATAACCCTGGAGCTGGAAATAAGAATTTCCTTCAGAAACAGCCTAATCCATAAGTAGAATTTACCACCAACTCAACAGCATGCTGAAATATTATTACAACCATACAATAAATAATAATCCACTGATGGGGTGCTTTTGTTTGTAAGCAACAGAAACTAACTGTGGTCATCTCAGCCAAAGAGATTTTATAGAAATGTACAGGTAACTCACAAACCCTCTCTGAGGGGTTAGAGAGCAGACTCAGGGCTGTGCATTCACTGCAATACACAGATCACACCCACAACCATGAAGGTAGCCGCACTGGCACCAAAGCTCTGGGCATAAATACTATTTGCAAACTTTTATTGTCTAAACTGAGCAGCACCAGATGTTGCCTCTGTCTCTGGAAATTGGGTGTTGGGGCTACTGCTGCACCACCACTGGTGGAGTGGAGTCTCCGGGGCACGAAAGCTTAAGGTTTCTACCCAAAGCCAAGGGCAGCTGCATCAGACAGGTGTGACCTAAGCTAATGGACCCGTCCCTAGCTCCAAGACAATAAAAATGAGCATTCAATTTTCTGCTTGTGAAATGGGAGGCAGAATCTGCTTCCTAAAGTCAAAGTCCCCACCCACAGATTCTAGGTATTCAGTAAGAATGACTGTCTATGACAGTCACCTGGAGAAAAGAAAATATACCCTAAATGCTAAGTAACATGCTTTGGTTAATAAAAATACAGTTTATAATTTCCTTTTCTTTTTCTGTTGTTAACTATGTATTCCTTAATAAACACATGCTGCATAAGTAATAAGAATTTACAAGAGCATTACTCTGAAGAAAAGACTGAGTATTTTCTTTCAAATGAATCACAGAAAATGCTTCAAGGTTATTGCTGCCATGACTTGCAAACATGAAAAACAACTGCTATATGCTTTAAAGGTTAGAATAATTGGCTATTGCTAGGCAGATGATATCACAATTATAGATAATTAACATAATTACTGTCTAGACCTAATGTCACTTTCACAAAAGCACTGTGTAAATTAAAAAGCAACTCATGATTGTGAGAAGTTGTAACAGCCCAGTCTCCTCTACAGAACTGAAAAGTGCCTGGTCTAAGATTTCAGGGGGAAAAGTGAAGGTTTCTTTTGATTAACTATACATTTTATTTATTAATGAAATGTTCTCAGATTATAACAAAATGACCACAGTTAAATCTGAAATATATTGGAAGGGCTACCAAAAAGGATCCTTGTTCATGAATAAGAAGCCATTAAATATTGTTATATGCACTATAATATCATTGCTCTTATCACAAAGAAATGATAAATATTTAGGTGATCAATTATACTAATAAGACTGGTTTGATTATTCCATAGTGTATACATGTATCAAAAGATCACATTATCCTCCATAAACATGTACAATTACTATTTTTAACTATAAATAAAATAAAACTAAAACAGAATTCTCCTCTGCCCCAGAAATAACAATTGCTCAGTTCTTCCTTCTTCTAACTTCCAAAGGTTTGAGTATAGATCTTTGTGGGACCGTCACAAGTGGGCTGAGCGGACAAATGAGTTTCCACGAGTTCAACCCTGAGCATGTATTTATACAAAAGACTAAGGAAAACACAAAATCATTTAAAGGTTTAACTATTTGCTCCAAAAATGGCAGTAACTCCAGAACGCTGTGTGGCCCTTTTAGCAGAGCACCACGAGTGCTCAGAGAAGTGACCATAGTGAACAGCAATAGTCTGCAGGAGCAGACGGAATTGAGTCACTTCAGAGCATGCGGTCATGGTAGCAACAGACTGAGCACCAAAGAAGCCACTGAGAACCTGTGGCAGGGACGAAGAAGTACAGTGGAAAAGCCACGAGAGGGTGCAGGGGAGGCTCTGGATCTGGGGAGAACAAAACTGCTATTTAAGGCAAGTGAACATGCTTCAAATTGTAGGTTAATAAAAACACAGGCATCTCAAAGATAATTTTTGCATACCTAAAACTGTCTCTGTATAGTCAAACTGAGGCTAAGATTTAAATCAATAAACATGGTTAAATTCTGCAGAAGTCTTCTCTTCGTCACTGTGGCCAAACACCCAACAAAAACAACTTAAAGGAGGAAAGCGTTGTCTCAGGTGAGAGTTTCACAAATTTCAGTCCCTGGTTGCCTGCTTCAAGGCTGAAACCTCATGGCTGAAGAAACGCTGCTCAGCTCATGGGAGCCAGGACACAGACAGGGGAAGAGCCGGAAGGGAAGGAGACAGGAACAACAGAGAACCGTCAAAGTCAGGCCCTCAGTGACCTCTTCATCCAACTAGAACCCAACTACCCTACTAGTAAGGCCATTCAGCTCTGAAGGCGTCATGTGCCCTCATGATCTAATCACCTTCCAAATGCCTATCTCTGAATACACGAGTCTGTTGGGGGATATTTTTTATCTAAACCATAACATTCCACCCCTCACCTCCTAAGGTTCACATCCACCACATCATGCAAAATGCACTTATTCCATCTCTAAGAGTTGATAAAGTCCCAATCATTCCAGCACTTGCCAAAGTTTCATGTCCAAAGTCACCCTTCTGAAACTCGAGGCAACTCTTGGCTCTGAGATCCTGTGAAAACCAATACACAAGTTACACAGTCCCAAGATTCAATGGCAAAGGGTAGGCATTTCTACCTCAAAAGAGTGAAATAGGGGGACAGTAAAGACTAGAGTCAAAGCAAAACCATTCAGGGAAAACATTAAATCTTGTAGCTCCACGACCAGCATCTGAGGCACATGGTAGTAAGAGGTGAGCTCCAAAGGGTTTGGGCAGCCCTATCCATATGGCCTCTGTCTTGGGCTGGCCCTGCTCACTTAATATAGCTTTCCTTGGCAGACATTGGACTTACCTGGAATCTCTAGCTTCCTGGAGTCTCTACTGCACCTTTGTCTTCACCCTTACACCAATACACACTGTCGTCTTGGGGGTCCCAACAAAAACTCTAATCCTGCGACACACTGCTTGGCCTGCTAGGGCCTTCCTTTGGAATATCTGTGGAGGCTTCCATGACCCCATAATTCTTGCATCCTGCAGGTCTGAAAACTACAATCTCTGAATGCCAAGGTCTACCACCAGCTACAGCAGTAGCCAGGTCCCCTTGGACCCTGCCTGCAGCAGACTCTGAGTGCCTGCAAGACTGAACTTGGGGAAGCACTTCCTTAAGCAGCCCTGAAAGGACAGGATGATCTGGGGCTCTTCTCAAAGCAAAGTTTTCACCAACTACAACTTCCTCACCCTCAGCTTTATATGTGCTTCTTTTCTGGCCAAACTGCAATTTTGGCTCTGCATTTTCCTTCAAATTCTCAGTATAAACTTGGCCAGTGGTAATTAGTAATACCCATGCCACTGCCAGAATGTTGTACTGCCTTGAAATTTTCTCCACCATATTAATTAGCTTGCCACTGTTAAATTTAGCCGCACGTAAAGTCTTACATGGACAAAATGTAGACAGGTTCTTTGCCAGAACATGACATGAATGTCCTCCAATTAGCAGTGAGTCCTCATTCCTATCCGAAACCTCATGAGTACAGTCTTTCCTCTCCCATTTTTAGCAGCATTCTGGTTTTCTGCACTCCTATCAGAATCACTCATTAAGCCCTGCTTACAGCATTCTAGGTCTTTTTAGCTGGCATCTCCAAAACTTTCCAAACTCTCGCTGCAAACTGACTCCAAAGGCTTATGAACAACTTGGTCAGGTTCAGTCACAGCAGCAACCCCTACTTCTCTTGTGCTGATATTTTGTATTGGTCACTTTTGCCTCACTGTAACCAAAATACCTGACATGCACAATTTCAAGGAGAAAGGGTTCACTTTGACTCACAAGTTCAGAGGTTTTAGTCCATAGTTGGCTGGCTCCATGGTAGGAAAGCATGGCAGAGGAAAGCTGCTCACTCATTGCAGCAGGGAAGCAGAAAGCAGGAAAAGCCAAAGAGAGAAGAAAGGACCAGGGACAAGAATACACTCCCAGTTACACCCACAGTGACCTCTGACATGGCTCCACCTCTCAACAGAACCTTCAGCTAAGAACTCATTAGTGGCTGAATCCACTGAGTTTAGCATCCTCGATTCTGTGTATATGAGCCTTTTCTGGGAAAGTTTTGACCCAAACCATATCAAATACTACAGAATAAAAAGATATGGCTGCAATTAAACTCTTTGTTTACACAATAAAAGCAAGACAGAAAACAAACAGCAAAAAATCCCTAGCCAGCATTTTACCCTTTCATTCCAAGGCCTTGCAGTTGTGGACCAGGAGAACATTATTTCCTAATTTAAGAGTAGCAATCCAGGCTAATGCGAGTCCCAAACTTGTACTATTTTCTCCCCCTTCCTGACCACTCCCCAGGAATTCATCTCCATCCACCTCACCTGTCTCATGCTTTCTGAGCCACTCGTTGCCTGGGCAGTGTTCAGGTCTCACCTTGCCCTTATGAAATATCACAAGGTAGGATGGACAATGCTCATGAGGTTGTGGCAAACAGAGAGAGAGCTCTGCAGATGCAGGTGAAACTCTAAGAAGAAGGTGGGGGTCAAATTATTTCTTAGTCCTCAACAATTTAAAGAACAAGGTGATAGTATGGAGTTTGTCCTGAAACTGCCAACATCAACAGCTTAACTACCTCAATATAAATACGAGAATAATTCTAAAAATCAGAGGTGTTATCTATTTAAAGCCAAATGCTGAGTGGTAACCAAGATGGCTGAATAGCAGTCCCTACATACACTTCCTTTTCCACAAAGAACCTAGGTAACAAGTGCATAGCTGCACTTGGAGGTGAGGAATTGTGAGAAAACACTGAAAATCAACAAGAGAAAGACTGGGACCTTGTAAGATTCAGAGACCTGGGACGAAAACATATGAAAAGCATAAAATGACCCAGCACATGCTTCCCTGGCTCCACAGACAGGGGAAGGGGAGCCTCCCTTTGGCAGGGAGCAGAGTGAAATGAGCGCCCTGGAAAATGGTCAGGGTGGACACTGGCAAAATCACCTGCTGGGAAATTTTACAATCTCACAGGCTTCAGTCCACTTAGACATGTACTTAAAATCTGCACAGCAGCCTTGCTTTGGAAAAGCTCACAGAATCACCCAGTGACTATTCAGATGCTGTCACCAGGAACTGCTTTGAAAAATAAGCTATAATCTGAGTTTGAATGGCTCTGGGAGTCAGGAGCCCTACACAGTGCCATCTCTGAGACTCTGGACATTCCACTGCACCATGGAGGAAAGTAGCTGCCCTGCATACTCAACCTTGAATGTAAATGGACTAAATTATTAAAAGATACAGACTGGCTGAATGGATTAAAAAAGCAAAGACCAACAATATGCTACCTACAAGAGACTCACTTTACCAATAAAGTCACATATAGACTGAAAGTGAGGGGATGGAAAATAATATTCCAACCAAATGGAAACCTCGAGTGAGCAGAAGTAGCTATACTTATATCTGACCAAATAGATTTTAAGAAAATTATGGACCAAGACAAAGAATATTACTACACAATGATCAGCGGCAGATTCAACAAAAAGATATAGTGATTGTAAATCTATATTCACCTAATGTTAGAATGCCCAATTTTATAAAATAAATACTATAACTACTTAAAGGAGAAGATGAGTGCCAATATAATAACAGTAGGGGGCTTCAGCACCCCACTTTCAACCCACAGATCATTCAGACAAAGTATCAACAAATAAACATCAGAGTTAAACCACAGTTTGGAGCAAATGGGCTTAAACATTTACAAGATATTTCATCCAACAGTTGGGAAAGTCAAACTCTTTTCATTACTCCCTGGAACTTTCTCTAAAATAGACCATATATGAGACTAAAAAACAGGTCTCAAGAATTCAAAAAAATTGAAATGATACATCTTTTCTGATCACAATAGAATAAAACTGGAAGTCAACAATGAAGGAAACTTTAGAAATTATGCAAGTACATGCAGACCGAATGGCATACTTTTGAATGAATAATGGATCACCGAAGGAATTAAAAGTGAAATTTAAAAATTCCTTGAAACAAAAGAAAATAGAAACACAACATACCAGTACTGAAGGGGAGCTGCAAAAACAGTACTAAGAGGGAAGTGTATAACAATGAATGTCTTCATAAAAAAATGAGAATGACTTCAAATGAACACCCTTATACATCTCAAAAGTTGGGAAAAAACAAGAACAATCCAAATCCAAAATTAGTAAGATGAAAGAAATAACAACAATCAGAAAAGAAATAAATAAAATAGAGATTAAAAAATTTAAAAGATCAATGAAAGGAATAGTTGGTTCTTTGATAAAGTGAGCACGATTGAAAAATATTAAGCCATGAAAAATATTAACAATGAAAAGATGAGAGAATTGCCCCAAAAATAAAATCAGAGATTAGTAGTACAAACAATAGCCCAGAAGTACAAAGGAGCACTAAGCATTTTTATGAGAAACTGCTAACAAATTGGAAAACGTAGATGAGATGGACACATTTCTAAATACATACAGCCTTCCACAGTTGACCCTTGAGGACATAAAAAGGTGATCCTATGTCCTCATCTGAAATGTCTGAATAGAATAATAACCAAACATCATATCAAATCAGTAGTAAGAAGTCTACCAAAAATGAAAGACTCAGGGCCCTGATGGCTTCTCTGATGAATTTTACAAAAAAAAAAAAAACCCTAACACCAATCCTTCTTAAACTTTTCCAAAGATTTGGAAAGGAGGGAACCACTCCCTAACACCAATCCTTCTTAAACTTTTCCAAAGATTTGGAAAGGAGGGAACCACTCCAAACTCATTCTACGAGATCTGTAATCTACCATATTACCAAAAGTAGACATAGATACAACAATAACAACAAATACTACAGACCAACATCCATGATGAACACAGATGCACAATTACTTCACAAAATATTAGCAAGTCAAATATAACAACATGTCAAAAGATAAACCACCAGGACTGAAGTGGTTTCATCCCAAGGTTACAAGGATGTTTCAATATATGCACATCAATAAACACACTCCTTAGCAACTGAATGGAGGTCTAAGATTCATAGGATCACCTCAATAGATGCAGAAAAGGCATTTGATACGATTCAACACCTCTTCATAATAAAAGCCGTGAATAAATTAGATATAAAAAGATCATGCCTCAACATAACACAGGCCATGTCTGACAAAGTCAAAGCCAACACCATACTGAATGAGGAAAAGCTGAAAGTATTTCCTCCAAAATCAGGAATAAGGCAAGAGGGCCGATCTCGCCACTTTTATTCAACATAGTACTAGAAGTTGTAACCAAAGCAACAAGGCAAGAGAAAGAAGTAGAAGGCATAAAAATAGGAAGAGAAGAAGTCAAACTACCCATTTATAGATAACGTAATTCTATACATGGAAAAACCTAAAGACTATTAGAACTGATACACGAATTTATTGTATAGAATACAGCATTAGCATACAAAACAGGCCATTTATACACCAGAGATGCATTCATTGAAAAAGAAATCACGAAAGCTACCCTACTCACAATAGCTACAAAAAATAAAATAAAATGTCTAAAAACAATGTAACCAAAGAAGGGAAAGACTTCTTTCATGAAAATCACAAAACACTGATTTTAAAAGGTTGGAGAATGCCCTCCAAAACTGGAAAGACCTTCCATGTTAACGCAGTAGAAGGATTAATATTAAAATGTCCATGGTATCCAAAGAGATTTGCAGATTCAATGGAATCCTCATCAAAATTTGAATAATATTCTTCACTATACCAGCAAAAACAATCCTAAAATTCGTATGAAAGCGCAAAAGATCCCAAACAGATAAATCAATCTTGAGCAAAAAGAGCAAATTTGAAGACATCACAGTAACTGATTTCAAACACTGCAGAGCCACAAAGCCAAAACAGCATGTCACTGTCATGAGATCAGACTCGCAGACCAAGAGGACAGAGACCCCCGAAATAAACCCTCACGCTGTAGCCAACCGATTTGTAGCTACAAAGGCTCCAAATGCGTACGTTGGCGAAAGGGCAGTCTCTGAAACGGGTGCTGCCTGGAAAGCAGGACAGCCACACGCAGAAAACTGAAACATGACTCGTATATCTCACCCCATCCGAAAACCAACTCAAGATAACCTCGATGAATGTAAGTACGGTGTTAAATGCCATAAATATGAGACAATATTAGTAATATCAACAAGGACAAAAATGAGGAAAGGAGCTTTATAGGAGGCAAGAGAGAGGTGGAAGGTAAGGAAAAACGGATCAGAAAAAAGAGAACCAAGTTGAATTAAGCACACATATTCATTCTCCAACATGACTGTAAACTGCACATACTGCAAATGTGGACTAATAAGAAAAAGATGGATCAACACTTAACTGTAAGAACTGAAACTCCCAGGGAAAAAGAAAACAGGGGAAACACATTAAGACACTGATAGAGAGTGATATTCTGGATAGGACTCCAAAACACAGGAAAGAAAAAACAGACTGACAGATTACATCAAACAAAAGCTTCTGCAGCAGAGGAGATAATCCACAGATGGAAAAGACAACCTGCAGAGGGGCAGAAAATATTTACCAACTGCTCACCTTACCGAGGGTTCAAATCCAGACGATACAAAGAACTCATAAAGCAACAAAAGAGTAATCCAGTTAAAGTTAACGTCACTCAAAATCAAACAAATGGAATTTGTATTTATGGAATCAGTAGATTTCTACAGTCATTGTAGCAGTTTACATCCCCACCAACAGATTTAGGTATGTTCCCAGCTCCTGGACACATGCCTGAAGGGATGTAATATGTCATACTGCAGTAACACATGCATGCCTATGTTATAGAGCACAGTCACAAGTGCTCAGCTCTGGAAACAGCCTAGATGACCATCAACAGATGAAGCAATAAAGAAAATTTGGTGTGTTTGCACAATGGGATATTATTCAGCCATAAAGAAGAATAACATCGTGTGATTTGCAGGAAAATGGATGGAACTTGAGATTATCATGCTAAGTGAAATAAGCAAGACTCAGAAAGTTAAATGTTGCATGTTTTGTCTTATATGAGAAACTTAAAATATAAATAAATGAATAAAATAAAAGAGAGATAAAAAAAGAAACTAGAAGGTAGACTCAGAGATGGGGGAGGGGTGGGGAGAAGCAAGGCAAGGGAGAGGGGGTTAAAAGGATTGAAAATGATCAAGATGTTACATGCACCTATCAGTCCCCCCAAATGAACATCACTACTTTGTATTAAAACCATGCACTAATTTTTAAAAATTGAACAAATAATCTGACCTGATCATTCTCAAAAGAAAAAATACAAATGGCCAATAAACATATGAAAAATATGTAGTACCATTAGTCATTGAGAAATATGTACAATTAAGACACATGTTGATAAAAATTTTTTAAACAAAGATAAAACCAAAAATAGTCTTGTCACATAGTCAATTCAAAGTCATCAAAAAAAGTTAATTGATTTCTTTTGAGTATTTGACTTTTAAATACCAGACAAGTATTAGTTAAAGTAATTATCAATTAAATGTATGATGCCAAAAATACATAGCACCTTAAATAGTCAAGGGGTTTTTCACATAACATTCAAGAACCAGAATTCCTGCTTTTGGAGTACGTGGTTCTTCTCTAAGCTTTGTGTCAACAACCTGACCTCATTCCCCTTTGTGGCTTTACATCTTCAAAACTCAGCTTCTACGAGTACTGCATTTTCTTGAATCAAGGTGTGAGGGGAGAAAGGAAGGTACACTTGGCTCCTGACTCCATTGCATTGACAAGAACTAGACAGTATCAGCCAAATATGCAAGGGATTTGAGAAACACAGACCCTGTTAGGCATGCACTTGGTAGAGGCAGCATGGTCCTTTGGTGGAAATCTAACCTTCTGTTACAGATTAGGTGCCGGCTACAATATAGCACTGAGCATCATTTGCATAACACAGAGCACACTCCAATGTATTTCATTGTTGATACCCCCAGACAACCTCCAGTTATTTAATCCAGCGGGTGTTAAGTCCTCTCCATATGCCTTGGCTGGGGCCACCCATGGCTCTGGAGTCTATGGTCCAAAATGGGGAGCCATCGTCCTTCCCCACATCAATACACAGTGTGAGATGAAGGACAAAAAAATCAAAAATACAAATTCAAATCCAGAAAAGGTTCTGGTCCATAGCAATGGTGAAAATCCGGAGGAAAGGTACTGTGCCCCCTTCCTCTTGTGCCAGTGGTGAATTTCAATATCTGGTTTAATGGTTGTTGTATCTCAAATACACCTATTACAAAGATGCACATGGATGTAAAACAATATGTCATTAGTTTCTCTTAACTAATTCTCTTATTGTTTATGAGAATATAAGCATACAAGATGATTATCCAATCATAATACTCATTTTTCACCAATTATAGAAAAATTTTTCAATATACTAACTGTAATGTCATAATCCTCCCTTCAATCACATTCTCACATACTGAATTATGTTGTATTAGGTTAGACAATTTAAAATATTTAATTCATCTTACAGGAACACTGAAGAATAAAACTCAATATAAAAAATTTAAAGATTTTTGAACACTTTCTATGCAGGTTTTGTAAGAATGCACATAAGAAAGATTTCATCAGAAACGTCCTTCTCTGCCCTTGGATTATAAGAAACTTTCTCTCAGCCTTGGAGTTCCAAACTCACAATGAAAGAAAATCAAGCTCCTGTTTTTGAAACTTCCTTGGACCCTGATTGTGACAAGTAAGGTACATACACTAGCTGTTTCCTCGGGCTGAAAAAAACCTATCATCCTCTCTCATGTTCAAAGAGACACTTACTTCATTCTGTGGCTTAACCTTCTTAGATTTCATCTCCTGATTTCTTTTGGAATTGAAGGGACTTCTGCAAACACAAATCAGCCATTTCTCTTTTATGGCTGTCAGAGTCCATGGAAATCATGGTCCAGTATAAAATGCAGTCTACCTATTTGATATGATCACTAAAGGCAGATCATTTATGGATAAAGGGCAAAGCAACTAAAGGGCAAAAACATCTAAGTGCTACAGAAGTGCACTGCTAATACTCCTCAGTGATCACATGAAATTTCAGTGAAAAGTGGGGCTGAGACCACAGTGATATTTCAGTTTATCTTTGTCATCATTCTCAGGGAATGTGAATGTACATGGCCCCCAATGTGAATGCGCATGGTCCTTATACCAGTGTGAATGTGAATGCGCACGATTCTTAACATTATACTAACGATGTGATGAACTATTTTCCATGTAGCCCTAGAGACTGCTCAGTTTATTACCCTAACTTTGTCTCTCTTCAACAAAAAATACATGTAGGAAGGCAAGGAAAAAATTCATCATCCAATCTATTAAGTTTTTAAAAAGTCAACATATTTATTTTAGGGAGTATAATTAATTACCATCCAACTTAAGCACTTAGTCTGTATTTTGAAGGCCATGCATGGCTTGTTAATCTTGTTGAGTACATTCATCTTATAAACAAAGAAACTGAATAGATTTTAAGCATCTTTCCCAAGCCACAGTTTCCTGCTTACAAGATTAACCCAGATACTTTGAACCCAGATAGTTTGTTTCCAGAACTTCCTGAAGATTTGACTACTGGTTAGTTAGCAAGATACAGCCACATGAGCTTGAAGCGAATGCTACACTTGTCAGTTTCTGAGTGGGATAATGATCTAAGAAAAAAATCCTATCACATTCTGGTGATTTAAAGTCTGGAGGTTTTGCATTTTGAGTAGAAATTTTGAAGCTACTACAACCTCCAAACATCCCACCACATGTAGTATTTTCTAAGAGACTGATTACTAAGATGCAAAGATGTTTTAG
>PVJO010029561.1:0-16710 GCA_004026905.1 Hystrix cristata | reverse complement strand
GTAGCAGAAGAGGATATGCGTATGTAGGATGCTCTGAGGCGGATGTTCTGTGTGGTAGAATTCAGTGTGATAATGTAAAAGAAGTTCCTATTTTGAAAGATCATGAAACTGTCATTTGGATTCACATGGAGCCTTTGACCTGCTGGAGTGTTGAGCACCATTACGGGAAGAGCACTCCTGACATTGGTGCAGTGCACAACGGGACAGAGTGTGGTGAGGGGAAAATGTGCATGCAAGGCAAGTGTGTTTCCACACCTGAAAGGGATGATGCTTGTGACCCTGACACCTGCAAGAGCAGAGGCTTGTGCAACAATAAACATCACTGTCACTGTAGCTATGGTTGGGCTCCACCCACTTGTGAGATCAAAGGATTCGGAGGTAGTGTTGACAGTGGCCCACCTCCTATTAAAAAAAAGACCAAGCCTATCATCAAAGAGAAGAAAAAGAAATCTCCAAACCTTTTTTTAATTTTGATTTTTGTTTTGATTTTGTGTTTACTAGTTTTCCTTTTTGTTTTGCACAAACAACTACAAAAGAAAAATGAGCAAAAAGTCCCAGCTCCTCCTGGGGCACAAAAGCAAAATGTCCCAGCTCCACCTGGGGCACAAGGGCAAAATGTCCCAGCTCCTCCTGGGGCACAAGGGCAAAATGTCCCAGCTCCTCCTGGGGCACAAGGGCAAAATGTCCCAGCTCCACCTGGGGCACAAGGGCAAAATGTCCCAGCTCCACCTGGGCCACAAGGGAAAAATATCCCAGCTCCACCTGGGCCACAAGGGAAAAATGTCCCAGCTCCCTCTGGGGAAGCAGGGCAAAAGCTTCCCCCTAAACCTAAGAAATAATGACACAAAGTTACAATTTTGGAAAATAAACTCCATCTCGATGAAATTTCCCCTGTATTAATTTTCAGTGTTCTAGCAATAGAAATATCATGGTGTGTGTCACGGACCACCAACAGGGCACCTCGACTCTCTCCTATATCTCAGGACACAAACACTAGCTAGCCCCCAAATGAAGGTACCACATGGCAGCATTCTATGTTTCACTATTTTAGGAAATGCTACCGGTTTATTTTTCACTAAGTCAGTCTCCTTGTGCTTAGTGAGCAAAAGCACAGCTCATAAAGGATGTGTGTGTGTGTGTGTGTGTGTGTGTGTGTGTGTGTGTGTGTGTGTTAATTTGCTATCTCTCAATCTCAGACTTCCTCCTCCTACTTTTGCCTGTGCTTAGTCCACTGGAGACAGGAAACTTGCACATCACATCCCTTCTTTGACAGGCCACTCATCACTTGGTGCCAAGAGGGCAGCTAAAGGGAGACTGGAAACGCGAGGGAACCATTTGAGATCCGTTCATGTCAGTGTTCAGTCAGTCTCAGGAATAGCTTTCTGTCAGTCTCAGGAATAGCTTTCACCTGGCAGAGCTGAAGTTTTAAGACCACAAATCATTAGTATCATTAAAGAAAAATATTAACACAAATGAAGATTAGTGTATCTATGTGAAAAAGAACTAGTCACCTATTGAGCATTACTGGGGACCAGGACAAGTTTAGAGATCTCCACCCAGCAGCCCTGGCAGGCAGAAAAATAAGTGATGGGTAGAAATGACCAGATTGTCTATAACTGGGTGTTGCCTTATTTGGGCTTTGCACGATGGGCCCTCTGCCTTCCACGCACATGTTCTGAACTGTTGGCAGGTTGAGGTGGATCTCAACTGTTGAGTTTGGCTGAGACTCAGCTATTAGTTGCAAGAATATATTCAAATTAGTTTGCAGTTTGAGAACAAATCTACTTTGGTTGCAGTTTGCTATAAATCTATGTACATTTAGTACATTTACCTTTATATGCAGTTCAAATTTCTGTAGATTTAGTTACCCACAGTCAATGGGAGTTGGAAATTATTAAATGGGAGATTGCAGGAATGAGTTTTAAATTTCTCTCCCCTTTGCACAGCATGGTGAGCTCTATGAACATCAGATTCTGTTATTCAAATAATTTTAATCTGTAAATATTAAGGTCTCAAAATATTATATGGCTAATTATTTTAAGTTCAAATTCATCAGTTGTAATACACTTATTCTCTATCACTTAGTTTATGTTTAAACTTCTATCAGATTTTTATAAGATATATCTCTAAGTATGTATCATCTGTATTGAGATTTCTGCATTTATCAGCTGTATTTTTCTAATATCAATTGTTTTATACAATTGATAATCATCTTAAATGTGTTTATGCAGTTATCAAGTGCAATAAGAGTTTTATTTTTTCTCTCATTTTTATTAGTACATGTATACCACACATAATATGTATAATAGTGTTCCCATATTGGATGTAGCATATTTTTGTTACCCATTCTGCAGCTGAAAAACCATACGTGATTTTCAGATTTGGGCTTTCATGTATTATTTCTCCATGAACTTCAAATAATGACTTGTGTTTGTGTTTCTCTTAGGTAATATGCGAACTTTATGTTCACATTTTTACAAGACCTCTCACACTGTTGCCATGTTTGCAAAATATTGCAACTCCACAAGCAGTACTTTAATGGTTAGTTTCTTCATATTGTCACCAATGTCAGGCCTGCCTTTTTTAAACTATATCCTTTCTAGCAGATAATTCATGATATTTCTTTATGGGTTGTATATGCTTTTGCCTAAAAAGTAACAGTGATTTGAAGCCTTCTGTGTTCTTACATTGTTCATGTAGCCTCTTTACCACAGGTATGTACAAGCTTTCTCCCATTGTTCTGGGTTTTTGTCTTCTTTAGCAGGTATAAGATGTTGTTACAAATTCAGAGTATAAATCCTTCACAACTATACAATTTGCACATATTTTCTCTTATTTAATAGGTTGTCTCTTTTTAATAGTTTCTATTAAGTACAAAATTTTTATCTGTGATGCATCCCAGTTTAGCATAGTTTTCTTTCATGGATCATGCCATTGGAGACATACCTATTTTTTTTATAATAAAGCACACACAATCTTTTAAAAGCCCTAGTGGTAAGTACAAGACTGAAAATTTAAAGTATTGAGTACATTTTTAATCATAGAATATGCATTGAAGTAAATAAATGGTTAAGAAAAACGAGAATTGAGGGGAGATCAATTATGGTGGAGAAGAGCTAGCAGGGCGATGCCAGATGCTTGAAAGACACTCAACGAGGATGTTCACCAGGATCCTCAAGTACTTGGGAAAAAGGGCAAACAATAATACTGGAATAAAACTTCCAATAATACCGAAAGGCAACTTGATGGGGAAGCTCACCACTAGATATCCAGTATCAGGGTGCTGGTAAAGAAAATGGTACCAGGGTGGTACTTGATCCTGAAAGCAGTGAAAAGGCCATCTGGAGAAACCAGCATTTCTTGTTAATGCCTCATAGCAAGAAACCAGGTACAAAGGGGAGGGCAGGCTGCAGTGTATAATTTGGTCCTATCAAGAGTCAAGCAGAGTGGCCTTCAATCCAGGCACTGATCATGGTTCCGATCTGGCCAAAAACACCACCCTGGGAGAGTGCTTTGTTCCTAGGGAAGGTTGTTGAGTGCGGTGTCCAGGCACAGTGTCAGGTGCCTCTCAATTCCAACACAGTTTACACCACCACCAGCCTGGCAAAAATGCCATCTTGGGAGCATGTCCAGCCCCCCAAGGGAAGATGCCAGGAGCACTAAGGGCAGCTGGGCAGCTGTGAGCATGCCCCACAGAGCAGGCGGGCAGCTCACAACCCAGGCTTCCCTTGAAGCTCAGGTCTGGGGAAGGCAACATCTTGGGACAGTCCCCAGGTGCGGGGGCCAAGGGCAGCAGGAGCAGCCTGTCTGCTGTGTGAGGGGTCCAGCAGAATAATCAAGCTTTTCTGGATCCTAGCACTGATCATAGTTCAAATCCAGCTAAAACGAGTTTATTTACCTTTTTCCGTTTTTTTCCCTTTCATCTTACTTTTACTCTTCCTTCTTTATCCCCCTTTTCCCTATCTAGTTCTCCTCTCTTTCGAATATTATCTTTTTTTTAACATAATATCTCTTATACCCCTTTGTCCTTATTTACACTTATGATTTCTCATATCAGAGAAACAATTTGATGTGTACTGATAAGTGTCTGATTTATTTCACTTAATAGTATGTTCTCAAGGAACGTGGGTGAATGGAAGAGAGGGGAGGGGAAGAGAGAGGGAAACCAAGATACATCATGTACGGGTACAAAATAACCATGTTGATTATGATCATTATGTATACAATGTACCAATACATGTTCTTGGTAAAAATAAAAATTAAAAAAAAAAATCCGGCAAAAAAGGACACCTTGAAAGCCCGTCCAATTTCCTGAGGGAGAAAGCTTCCTACAGTGGTACCTAGGCTGCTGTGAGCCATGCGGGGCAGAGCCGTTGAGAGGTTTTTGATACCATCATTTCTTACAGCTCTGGTCCAGAAAGAACACTAGCTTAGGACAGGACACTAAGTGCAGAAGCAGTAACTGGGCTGCGACATTCGTAACCAGTGGAGCAGTCAACACTCCAACTCCATCCACCCGTCTAGCTCTCTTCACACTAGGAGAGGGAACCTAGCAAGTTAGAAACAGGAGACAGCATCTTCCAGTTAGGGTACTAAGGAAGGTGTGCCCCCGAGCATCAACCAGAGGGTGGTGACTGAGTTAGGAATGATGAGTCCTTGGGACAGAAAGAACCAAGGGCAGGGTCCTGGATTGGGACCCAAAAACGGGTTGGGGCACGCAGCAAGTAAGACCAGAGTGATGCAGCTATAGAAAAGAGACACTAGAACATTTCTAGAGTGCACACTTCCACTGCCATCCAGACCACCACCACGTTCTGCGTGGAAGAGGTAACCCGCCACCAGCCCCAGCCTCCACACACCACAGAGACTCGAGTTTGTAGTGGGCCCATCTCAGCAATAAGGACCCAATAAGGACCGAACTAGGAGCCCGCCTGCTTAGCTGCTCGACATGACAGAGGTCCAGGCAGAAATGCCCATACCCTTCAAGCTCTGGGGACCACTGATTTGGTGGGCTGGATGGAGAATCAATCTATGATGGGTATGAACAAAGAGTTTAGAGTGCAAGAAATGTCAGAGAGGAGTGGTGAGTATTGCTGGCCATGCTCCCACAGAAAAGCACTGAGCGAGCAGATGTGAACACCTGCAGGGATGCCTGTGGAGGGAAGAGGACAGGGATGAAAGAAGCCCCAGCACCTAGAGACCAGTAGGGAATCTGGAGGATCTGGTACTTGAGCAGTTCGTCTCAGCCCTGCCGTCCTCTGAAACACTTGAAAGGGTGGGATCATAGAACAGAAAGAAAAGATCTGGTTGTCACGGAAGCACATCTGAAACGGAACAGAACACAGCAGGGTTCTGCCTGCAGAGGGAACCAGAAGCCGGCTCCGTAGTCCCTGCAGAGAGGACCTTTTACTTTCGTTATCTTCCCGTGTGTGCATACGCGTGTGCAAGTGCGTTTTGTTTCCTTTCACTTTGTTTATGTATGTCAGACGTTTGTAAAATGTAGAAAAGAATTAAGTAGTGTTTTAGATTAAGTTCGCAAAAAAACAGAAACATGAGAAAACCCTTAATTCCTCCAAAAACAGACGTCAAAGGCACTGAAGTAGAAAAAATTACAGGCAAAGAACTAAAAAACGAGATCCTTAAAATGTTTGAAGAGGTCAAAGAAGAAAATCATAACCAGATAGAAAAATGCTTACTGAGCTTGAAGGGAACTTAATTAAACCTATAAAAGACTTAAGAGAATGTTCACTGAACTCATAGAAGCTACAAACAAGAAACTGAATCAATTAAACAAGAAAACACAAGACACGAATGAATTAGACGTTTGTAATGCATTAGAGATTATGAAATTAAGCCATGCAGAAATCCAGGATATGAAAAATTCAACTGAAGTATCCACAGCATGTAACACTGATGTGAGAAAAGAGTCTGTGAACTTGAAAATAAGATTGATGTAGAAGATGATGTACTCAGTGATCTTGTCCACCTTGAAACAGCTGGACATGATGGAAACCGGATCCAACAACTGCTCAATGACTCGGAAAAAAAAAAAAAACCTTAAAAACTGTGAGAATAGAGAAAAGATCAGAAGATGACTCAAAATGTGCTGGAGATCGAAATCATAGCATCAGGAAGGAATTCTAGGTAAGGAATTCAATTTAAGGTGAACAAGGTTTTATAGATCACAAAATAACCATGACCAGAAAACCAAAACAACAACAGCAAAACAAAAACAAAAAAGCCTCCACAGTCCATAACAGTCAAATACTAGAAGTTAGCAGAAAGAATATTGAAAACGGTTAGAGAAGTACACCAAGTAGTTTATAAACTCAAGCCTAGCAGAACTAGAACATATTACTCGGCATGCACCTTTAATGCCAAAAGAGCTCAGAGCAAAGATATTCAACACTCTTACACAAGAAAAACATATTTTCAACACACAAATCTATACTGCAAAATTATCCTCCAAAATTGATGTAGAAATAAAGATTTTCCATCACAAAGAAATTCAAACCAGTATTGCAGAAAATATTTAATAGCTATCTAGACAGAGACAGGTAGGCAAGTAGCACCATATAGCCCAGTGGAATGTATACATCTAACTGACAAAGCAATTAAAAGAAAATAACAAAAAACAGAAAAATCAAACTGGAAAAACACTGCAAAGAAAGGATTCAGTATATAAGTAACAATAATAACTCTCAATAATGATAACCTTAACTCCCTAGTCAAAAGACATAGACTGAGAGATTGGTTCAAAAAACAAAACTAACCCATATATTTCCTGCAAGAGACACACCTTCTTGTGGTTTATATCTAATTGTCCTTGCAAAGCCTAATGTGTTCATACGTGGGGCTTTGGGGAGGTGATTGGATCACAGATGTGTGATACTCATCCCTGGATTTGTCCATTGATGGGGTCATAGCTTGGTGTGACGCTGGAGGAGAAGCCTGGTGGAAAGAGATGGGTTGCTGTGGGTGTGGCCTGGAAGGGTACACATTTCTCCTCCTCCTTCGATGCTTTTCTGCTTCTTGCTGCCATGTCATCAACAGTTTCTCCTCTGCCATCCCCCGCTGATTGCTGTCCTGCCTTGGAGTCAGCAAACTAAGAGCAGAAACCTCTACAAAACATTCCTCCTTCAACTTGTGAGTTAAGTCAAAATAAAACATTCCTCATTTAACTGTGGGTGTTGGATATCTTGTCCCAGCAATGGGAAAGTAACCAAGAAGCAATTCACCCCCAAAAATGTATAGGCTGACAACAAAATGGTGGAAAACAGTACTCCTTGAAACTGTTGTCTAAAAGCAAGTAGGAGTAGCTATACCATTTTCAGGCAAAGCAGACTGAAGCCAAAATTGATCAGAAGAGACAAAAAAGTCCATTACATACTAGTAAAAGAAAACAGTTCTCAACAGGAAGAGATAACAATTGTAAATATATATGCACCAAAAAATCAAAATAGGTCAACCAGACAAAAATCAACAAACACATATCAGAATTAAACTGTACAGTTGGAGAAACAGAATTAACAGATGTCTAGAGCGGATCATAGAAGAAATTGAGGGAAAAAATTTAAAGCTGCCTATAACAAAATGTTAAGGCAAGCACAACGTAGCAAATCAGATGGGGCACAAGGAAAGCAGTTCTAAGAGGGAAGTTTATAGCTATGAAAACTAACATTAAAAGAGTAAAGCAAACACAAATAAATAACCTTATGATGCACCTCAAGTTCCTAGAAAAACAAGACTAATCCAAATCCAAACCTACTAACCAGAAAGAAATTAGAGAAAGTGGAGTGACAATTAATGAAGTTTAGACTAGAAAATTACAAAATGATCAAAGAATTAAAGAGTTGGTTCTTTGAAAGAATAAGTAAAACTCAAAAACTCTTAGCAAAATGTGCCAAATGAAGGAAAGAAAAGATAAAAAGACTCATTACTGCAATTAGAAATGAAAAAGGCAAGAATCACAATACAAACAACCAAACTCCAGAATATTCTAAGAAATTACTCTGAATATTATATCCAGTAAATTGGAGAATGAAGAAGAAATGGATAAATTCCAGACACATATGAATTACTGAAATCAAACCAAGAATATTAAAACCCTGAATAGACCAGTAACACACAATGAAATAGAGACAATAACAAAAAGCATAACAACTAGGAAAAACACGGGATTTGATAGATTCATTGCAGAATTTTATCAGAATTTGAGTGAAGGTCTGATGACAATACTCCTCAGATTCTTTCATGAAATTGGAAGAGAAGAATCCTTGCCATAATTCCTGGAAGCTGGCATTACCTTGGTATGAAAATGAAATAAAACTCAGAAAAAGTAGAAAAACTACAATCCAATGTACCGTGGTCCACATATATGCAAATTTCCTCAACAAAATGTTGCATATATTAACAAATCATTGTAAAGATCATATATCATTACTAAGTAGGCTTCATCCCAGAGATATAAGGATCATTCAAAACACACAAAAAATCAATAAATGTAATATATCACATAAACAGTAACAAGTATAAAAATCAACGATCACCTTAACACATGATGAAAAAGCCTTGACAAAATCAAGCATGTGTTCATGTCTAAAACCATGATTAAAATAGTTGTAGAGGGTCCTTTCTTCAAACTAATAAAATCCATTTAATAGAAACTCATACTAAGCAGAAAAACATGAAACTATTTCCTCTAAAATGAGGAACAATACAAATTTGTTACTCTCACAACTCAATATACTACTTGAAAGTTTAGAAAGAGTAATCAGGCAGGGAAAAGAAATTAAAAGGATATGAATGAGAAAGGAAAAAAATAAAATTATCCTTATTCACAGATGACACAATCCTTCACATTTCATCACAGGACTCTTAGATCTATTGCACACATTCAACATAATTGCAGAGTACAAAATCATTCCCAAAAAATCAATAGTTTTCCTGTATACCAACAAAGAATCCACTGAGAAAGAAATCAGGAAAATGAGTCCATTAATTATAGATTCCATATCAAATGCCTGAAAATTAACTTAACCAAAGAAGTGAATAAACTATATAGTGAAAAATATAGTACTCTGAAAAAAAGAGATTAAAGAGGACATTAGATAAAGGAAAGATACACCTTGTTCCTGGATAAGCAGAACCAATATTGTCAAAATGGCTATACTCCTGAAAATCTTATATAGATTTAATGCAATTCCAAAAGAACAATCTACATTCTTAACAGAACTAGAAAAGCATTCCTAAATTTGAATACAATCAAGAGGTATCCAGTGTAGCCACAGAGATGCTGAACAAGAGCAAAGCAGGAGGTATGACAATCTTGGGTTTCAAATTGTACTTTTAAGCTACAGTGATAAAAACACCATGATACTTGCATAAAAATAAACAGGTAGATCGATGAACAGAATTGAGGATATAGAAACAACCCAAGGCACATTCAAATATCAGATCTTTGACAAAGGAATCAAGAACATATGCTCAAGAAAAGATGGCCTCTGTAATAAATAGTGCTGTAAAAACTGGCTATACACCTGCAGAAGAGTGAGTCTAGTACCACACCATGCACTTTGTACTAAAATCAAATCAAATGGATTAGAGGCCTAGATATTAAAGCAGAATCACAAATTGCTGGACTATACAATTGGCACAACTATTGAAGTCATAAATGTAGGCAGTGACTTTCTAAACAGAACCCACATTGCACAAGCAAGAAAATGAGGAATCAACAAACAGAATTATATCAAGTTAAAAACACTTGTATGGCAAAGGAAACAGCCAAAGTGAAAAAAATTATCTATAGAAGTAGAAGATATCTTGGCAGGTACTACTTGGAGAAAGGACTAATATATAAAGATCTCAAATAATGACGTGTCCCCAAATAAAAAATGCAACCAAAAATGAACAAGCAAAATAAATAGACACTTCACTAAAGAGGTATAAATGACCAATAAATATGTGAAAAAAATGTTCAACATCTTTAGTCATTGGATAAATCCAAATCAGAACAATACTAAGATTATATCTTACTCCAGAAAGAATGGCTGTCATCAAGAAAACCATAAAAAGAATAAACAAACAAATGGTAGGATGGTTGTGGGGAAAGCAGAACCTTATTACACTGTTGGTGGGTACATAAACTAGTAAACCACTATGGAAATCGGTATGGACATTCCTCAAAAAAAAAAAAAAATAGGATTTTAATTTGATCCAGTTATACAAGTTCTGGGTGTCTTCCCAAGTTAAAGACATCATGTTACAGTGCTACATGGATGTCCATGTTTATAGCAGTACAACTCGTAATAGCTAAATTATGGACGCACCCTATATGCCCAATCACAGATGAAAGGACAAAGAAAACCTTGTGTATAGAAACCTAGAAGTGTACTCAGCCATAAGGAATGATTATTTTGAGTCATTTGTAAGAAAAGGGATTCATTTTGAGACAATCATTTCTAGTGAATGAAACCAGATAGAGAAGGTTAAGTATCAGAAGGCTTCTCTTATATGAGGAATCAAGCTATAAATCATTTAAAGATAAAAATAAAAGAGACAGCAGGACAGGAAGGCAGACTTTGTTGAGATAGGAAGGGGATTAGAGATGTTATGGGACAGAAGGAAGAACATTAAAAGGAAAGGGATGTAAAATTGGCTAAAATGGAAAATTTCTACGTATGAATTGCCAGGACAAGTGTATCTATTATGTATCACAAACATATAACAGTAATACTGTGGATATCAATTAAAAAACAAACAAAAAGAAGGAGAAAGGATGTATCTAAAAGGATGACCTTTAAATGGAGGAATCTCCACGCTGATTTCCATAGTGGTTGCACCAGTCTACATTCCCACCAACACATTCTTCTCAGCTACACATGGGACGTTCTCCAAAATAGACCACATACTAGCTCATAAAGCATGTTTAAGTAAATGCAAGAAAATTGAAATTATACCATGCATACTATCAGACCATAGTGCAATAAAACTGGAATTCACTGATAACAGAGAACAAAAATACCACATAAACACATGCAAACTAAACAACATCCTTCTGAACAACAGCTGGGTCACAGAAGAAATTAAAGAAGAAATTAAGCAATTTATTCAGTTTAATGATAATGCCAATACAACATACTGGAACCTATGGGATACAAGGAAAGCAGTACTACAAGGGAAATTCATTGCATTGAACTCCCATATCGGGAAGACAGAAAGAGCCCAAATAAACAATTTAATGTTGACCCTCAAACAGCTAGAATTGTTTGGGGTTGTTTCCGCACACTTTATTCTGTTCCACTGATGCAGATGACAGTTTTTGGACAGTACCGTGCTGTTTTTATGCCTGTAATTTTGTAGTATAACTTGAAATCCAGGAATGTCATGCCTTCTGCTTTGCTATTATTACCCAGAATTGCTTTTGTTATTCTGGGTCTCTGCTGGTTCCATATGCATTTTTGCATTATTTTCTCTAGATCTGAGGAATGCTGTTGGCATTTTGATAGGGATTGCATTAAATCTATATATCAATTTTGAAAGCACAGCCATTTTGACTGTATTCTCTCTAACCAGGAACATAGGATATCTTTCCATTTTCTGATGTCCTATTCAATCTCCTTTTTCCAAGTGATATAATTTTCACTGTAGGTGTCTCTCATTTCCTTGGTTAGGTTAGTTCCTAAGTATTTATTTTTTCTTGATGTTCTTGTGAATTAATTATTTTTCAGTGCTGTTCCAGTTTTCAGTGAAATCTCTTGGAAATTGAATTATTCTCACATACCACTATCCTGGTGATTATATTTTTTTTCTCTAGATTACATTATTTATATCACCCTGTTTTGAAATTTCTAGGGCAGTGTTGAGTAATTGTTGGAATAGTAAGCAAAATTTAGAATTGGTTTAGATATAGATTTGTTTACCTGCAGCAATAAAGTGAGCAATAAACTGAGATTTTTGTTCATAGCTTTAGTCCATGAACACCTTGGCTAGCTCTTAATTTTCTTAGTTATTTTTTCTTTGCTTGCCTCGAAGTTCTTGTTTCTTCTGAGATACAAAAACTTCAAAATTTACCAGACTTTTCCCAGTTTATCCTCTCTCCCTTCCTTCCTTTTCTTTCTCTTTCTTTCTTTCCTTTTCTTCTTTCCTTCTTCTTTCCCTCTCTCTTTCTTCCTTTCTTTCTTTCCTTTTTCTCTCTTCCTCCCTCTCTTTTTTACTTTTAATTTTTTCTTAGAGAAAAAAAACTTAATAATTTGTTTCTTTGTCCCAAAATTCTTTGTCCCGAGTGAAGCTCTAATTTCCTGTGGTGATGGATGGTGGCTGGTATTTTATATCTGTCCTTGCCCTTTCCACTTGTGGCCACCTTGTGTCTCTGTCTTCAATACTACATATTTTATTTCTGTTTTTCTAGGAGATTTCAAAAATGTGTCCTTTCTTTTCTTCCACTATGTTATTTCAGATGGAATCGAGAGAATCCATTCAGTAATTCATGGAAAATTTTGTCTATTTTCTAAAACGTATGAAATGAACTTGTACACTTTATTTTATAGATATTAGGTTAGGCCTACTTATTTTTGACAGCCTATTGAATTTTTTTGAGGGGGATTTGACCCTTTCCATGAAAATACATGAAGTACAGCTTGCTAAGGAATACAAGCTAGACCAAAGGAAAAGACTTTTGACCAGGAAACCAGTCAAAAGATTATTGTCATAGCGCAGTTGAGAGATACTGGAGCAGATGATGAGGAAGGAGTGATATGAAGGCTCAACGTTATTATATACGTACAAAATAATTCAGCTATTCTTCAGGTGCTAAATAATGAAAAATGTTAATTGCTATACAGGGTTCTATCACAAAGCTATTGTTAATTTTAAACAAAAACCTATGAAGTAGTTAATATCAGTAATCATCCAAAAATTAATAATTCATCCTCAAGGCTTTTTAAATTGTATAACAACTTATGTCCAAATCTCCAAACAAAGAACAATATATAATTTAACCTTATTGTTCATAGAGCACTCTTCAATTAACTATTGTGGCAGTCATAATTTTAAACATTAAAAATAAAAAAATATTGTTTTGATTTGGATTTGGTTTCTGCTTCTCTTACTACTCTATGGATCTAAAACAAGACATGAGACAGTCAGTAATTTTGAAACTATATAACTAAGATATGGTTTCCTAGCAACTGAAATTTCCTAAAAGTTCCTTCTTTTGTTTCATAATATATGCAGTCCATAAATGTGTTCTCTCATCTTTTACCTTCTTTTACATTTATCTTCCAGCGAAAAAAAAATTGTTTTGAGAAGCTAATTATTATTCAAAATGTCCACAGTCTTCAAAATTTAATGTCGACAAACATATATACAGCTTTAGTTAAGGTAATGTACAGAACACATTTAAAATTCAGATTTAAAAAGAAAATATTGTATGGTTAATGATTAGCTGTGTGCAAAATTCCTGCATGAAGCTATTCTAAGCAGTATTAAATTTTACCAGGAGAATGAGTCTCTTCCTCCTTGTTGTTGTCGTTGTACTCCTCCTCCTTCTGCTTTTCTTTTTTCCTGAAGCAGAGGTGCAGTAGCAGGGAACCCCAAACATCTACACAGAGAGTAAATAACGAAAAGTGTACATATATGGCTTCTATCAAACATGGAGACTAAGGAAAATAATGATGGGTAAGAAGGAACTACTAGGCCAGAGAGTGGTTAGCAGCTGACTTTCAGTCTAAACCCAACCATACCTCTGCCTATTATTAACTGTCTTTTAGTAGATTATGTAATCTTTCTTCACTCCAGTTTTCCTATCTATAACATGGTCAATAGTTGTTCTTAAGACTGTTCGTCATCTAAAACGTCTTCTACATTTGATGACAATTTCACACCACATGAATCTGTGGAAGATAAAGTCTCTTGCCTCAATAAATTTTTCAGTATTACTATACTACCATTCCTATTCTGATGCTGTTGAGGGACATTTGAACCAAATCGAGGACTCCAGGTAATTCCCCCTAGATGGGGAGATATTACAACCAAACCATGCTTCTCACACAGCAGTGGCAGCGGTGCTGGGCTCAGAGGTTGGCAGTGTTCCCGGTATCAGCAGGGAGAATCACCGAGCTGCTGGATACTGGGCGGGGGGCTGTGGTTATTTTCCCATAGGCCCTGTTATCTGGGATTACCACAAGATTTACAGAAACATAATTTTTACTCCTGTGTATGTATCCTCCAATACTGACCGGGGAATCCTTTTGCCTGTCTCCTATCATGTTGATATATTCATGTTTCGCTTAATCCAATCAAAGTGGACTTTCGGGTATTTGCAACTAATGATTTAAAAGTTTATGCAAATTAAGTATCCCTCATCCAAACATCTGAAATCTAAAATGCTTCAAACTCTGAAAGGTTTTGAGATTGATATGATTCCACAAGTGGAAAATTCCACATCTTGACACGAGATGGGTCACAATCAAAAAGCAGGCACACAACAGATAGTCTATATGACATCTGGAAAGAAAAGAAAGATCTTCCCAGCCATGTTCAGCTGTCATATATCTTTTCTGTTCTTGGCCAGATTTCCTAAGAGTCTCCCATGCAAGCTTATACAAGGAGGGAAATAAAAGGGCACTTGTGTGGGGTGGATACAACAGCAGTAAATTCCCTAAGATACCTTACATGGGGATCTATGTGCGTTGCTTACTGTAGGTATTGCGTTTGTTTGTTTGCTTATGTTCTGCCATGCAGTATAAAAATGTTTTTGAAAATGTCAAATAGGGCTGCAAAAGCACCTGTGGGTTATAGTGATGAGAAAAAAAGCAAACACTTGTTTTTCTATTGCACAGAAAGCTGAGCTGTTGAAGAAAGTGGGCAAGCTGTTGGAATAAGTGTGAAATATCATACAAAAGAGTATGGTGTTGAAATAACCGCAATTTATGACTTGCAAAGGATAGAGTGTTGAGGCTCTGTGCTAAAAATAATAAAAACAAGTTTATGAAAAAATAGTAAAACACTGCAGAGAGCCGAAACTACAAATAATTGTGTATTGAAAGGATGGTTTCATCAGCAACACAGCGAGCATATGCCACTTGATGGTGTCATGAATTATGAAACTAGCAAAGAACTATCACGATGAACTGAGTGTCTGACATGATGGCTACAGAATTTTAAGAAAAGTCGTGGTATTAAATCTTTTAAGTTTTGCAGTGATAAAGCATCTGCTGATCACATAGCACTAGAGAAATCCATCGATGACTTTGCAAAGGTCAACACCGATGAAAAACCTGATGTCATGACCAGACTATAATGCTGAATAAAAATCATTGTTTGTTTCTGCCCCAGAAAAACACAGACTGCAGCTGATGAGACAGGCCCTGTGGGAATCAAGGCTACCAAGGGTAGAATAAATGTGTTGTGATGTGTGTGCAACTGGCACATGTGAGAGTAAATTTGCTGTGGTAGGAAGAAGCTTGTATCCTCACCGTTTTAAAACAATGAAATTCTTATCAATCTAACATTATGCTAACAATAAGTTCCAAATTGCCAGGGACACAGTTTATGATTATTTTCGTAAGCATTTTGTGCCAATGTCTTGTGCTTACCTCAGGAAGCTGTGACGGATGACAACTGCAAGATTTTGTTATTCCTTGACTGCTGTTCTCATCCTTCAGCAGGGATCCTCATTAAAAATAGTGTGTATAACATGTACATTCCCTTCAATGTGACTTTCTCCACTCAGCCATGTGACCATGGTATCCTTTGATTAAAAATAAATATAAAAACGCTTTGTTAAGTAGCATGTTAGCAACAATGAGCAGAGACATGGGCTGTAGGAAGTTTTCAAGTGGAGTTTCAACTGAAGGATGCCGTGTGTGCTATGGTAAGTGCTAGGAACCCCAAGGCTAAAGATACACTTGTGCTCTGTCCTGCAGCAGTGCTCAGAGATGATGGACAAGGTGGTGAGTTTGAAGGACGCTGTCTGCCAGGTCTGAAAACTTAGATCTGTTTCTTTAGTAACTAATAAATTGAGACAAGAGGTTTTTTGTTTTTTTTTTTCCTGGAATGTTCAAAATTACATGTAGCTGCATAATTTTCTTATTATAGATTCTACATATACTCTTCTGATATACTTTTTCCCCTACACTCCACATCCAAAAGTCATGGCATTTTATCAATACATAAATGTCATTTACATATAAATGTTTTCCCCTTTACTATTGAGAAGAAGACTATAAGAAACTAACAATACCAAAGAATTTCATTGGATTTTTCAATATTATTTTGGAATTTTTGGATTGTTTTGCATTATTTATTATTTAGAATTATATGAACGCAGGAGATTTCATGGTAAGAAAATTTTGATTTTTATCTACATGAAAAATATCATGAGGAAATAATTTCCCAATAAACAAAACAAAACAATTTAATCCATAACAGGCACTTTTCTTTTCACTTTTTTTAGAGAAGGAAAAGCCTTCTGATATGGCACCCATGATGCCCGGAATTCTCATTTTCATAAAAGGATGTTCACCCTGCTTAAACATCAGACGTGATGTATGCCAATGAATTTAACTGACAGTCACAGAATCGCTGCAGGGAGCTTATTTTCAGAGATAAATCCACTGTTCACATATTATGTCTGCCTTTTTATAAAGCCAGGATAATAGGAAAAACATACTGAAATTTTTATTCCTTTTATTCTAAACTGTTTTTACT
>PVJO010029560.1:0-16633 GCA_004026905.1 Hystrix cristata | reverse complement strand
TAAGTTTTTGATACGACTAATGATGGTGAACATTGTTTCTTGCAGTTAGTTTCAATTGTTGTCTTTTTCAGTAGTCTCTCTCTGTCTTTTTGTTGGATATATGCCTTATGAATAGTTGCTCCAATTTTGTAGGTTGTCTTTTCATCTCTGATAGGTTTTCAAAGGGTGAATATTTTAATTTTGGTATTGTTCAATTTACTACATTGTGTCACATTAATTATGCATTTTATGTTAAGTCCAGGAACTCTTTGCCCAGCTCTGCATCATGAAAAATTTCTCCTCTATTTTCCTAAATATGTTATAGCTGTATATTTTAAAATATAAGTTTATGATCTATTATATTTTACTTTATAAATACATTGAAACTTTAGGGAACACACAATATAAAATTTGCCATCTTAACCACTTTAAAACGAACTGTTCAGTAGGGTTAAATACATTTATTTTTCTGTGAAAAAGACATCCCAAACCATCTTACCAACAGGAAATTCTTGCTCTTCCGCTTGTGGTAGATGGCATTTCACTTGTGGTGGATGGCATTCTACTTTCTGTTTGTAGGATCTTGACAATTTTAAATACATTATATAAAAGAAATCACAAGGTGTTTTCCTTTAAAATAAAAGACTGGGTTATTCACTTTGGTTCCTTTCTTAAAATAAAGTGTAGGCCTTACCAAGAAAGAGCCCTCTCTTTTTTTTTTTCTATGGATGTACAATTAAATTTGAACTATTTTGTAAAAGCAGTCTTTCCTATGTTTGTTTTCGCACTTTTGTCAAGTATCTGACGCCCACGGTGCTGGGGATCCAGGCCAAGGCTTTTTCACTGAGCTATGGTATATCCCCAGCACTTTGGTTTATTTTTTAAAACAGCGCCTCACTAAGTTTTAAGTTTCTTAGGCTTGGCTCAAACTTGAAATCCTCTTGCCTCAGCCTCCCAGAGTGCCGGGATTACATGTGTGCACCACCACACCCAGCTAGTTAGGCATGCTTATACAAATTTTCCTCTTAAAAGTTGTAAGCTTTTGCCTTGAAATTCATAACATGTTCTTTATCTGCAGTTTGTTTTATACTTCTTGTTTCATTTTGGTCTCAGGGTAATTTGAATTTCATAAACTAAATTGGGAAACATTCCCCTTCCATTCTCTGGAAAAGGTTGGAGTAATTTGTGTTACGTGTGCTTTTAACAATTTAGTAGAGCATTTGGAGGGTGTTTCTTTTTTCTTTCTTTCTTTCTTTTTTTTTTTAGATTACAAATTCAACTCATTTAATAGTTATAGGGCTGTTCAAATTATGTATTTCATATTGAGTGAATTATAATAGTTCATACTTTTTGAAAAAACAATCCTTTTCATCTAATGGTCAACTTTATGCCTATCACATTAGTTATTATATCCCACCCTTACTCTTGAAGTCTGTAGGTTCTGTACTGATATTGTCTATTTTATACTTCACGTTGGCATTTTGTGTTTTTTTAATTGCCTTTTTTTTAGTGAGTCTTTCTAGACTTTTGCCAATATTATTCACATTCTCACAACAGCAACCCTTTGTTCTATTGAATTTTTCCATTGTTTTCCATTCACTATTTTATTGATTTCTCTTCTGAGCTTTGTTCTATTTGGTTATTCTAGGATCATGAGGTGGTTGCTCAGATTATTGACTTGGAAAATCCTCCCTTTTTTATCATATGTGCTATAACATAGTGTCATAAATTTCCCTATCATTTTTCCTTTAGCTGTATCCTACAATTTCTGTCTTCTAATTTCTGCATTTAGGCCATTTTTATTTAATGTAATTATTTATTTTAGGGCTGAATTCTGTTATTTATTTTTTGTTGTTTGTTTGTTATCTTTTTTTAAAACAGATTCTGTTTTCTTTTTTCTGATTACTATTTCAGTGTCTTTTGGAGGTATTTGTGTAGTTAAAAAAAATAACCTTACAAAGAAAACTATGACATTTGCTCTAAGATTCTGAGTAAAGATCTGGAAGCCCCTGAAATGTCATGCTTGGCGAGAGTACCTTTGCTTCCCAGGTGTTCTTATTGTGTACCAGATTGTGTAACGATCTCTTGTAGGATGAGATTCAGGCATATGGGGCAATGCGATTATAGGAGTGAGGTGTTTGGTCACAGGTACTAGGTTATCTCTGCTGGAGTCTGAGGTTAGCTAAGTGAGCAGCCAGGTCTGTGTGATGAAGGCCCAACAAAAACTCTAAAACCAAGGTTGGAGTGAGCTTCCCTGAGTGGCCATAGTTCATGGATTTTATCGCACATCAATAACGGGAGGAGATAACACAGCCCGTGGTCCAGTTGGGAGAGGCTGGCTGGAGGCTGCAGTTTTGGATCCTTCCTAGAATCTGTCCCTGGGATCTGTTCTTTTGCCTGATTTTCCTATTCCTTTCCTTCGGTGACACACCACATCAATAAATATAACAACATTCAGTGCGTTCTATGATTTTTTTCCTGCGAACTATCAAATTTGAGAGTAGTCTTGGTGATCTCAGAGCTAGTAATTTTATTGTAACTTGAGGGGAGGCTGCTGGAATATATTGCACTGCACAAGCTTAGCTCATGCGCTAGTGCTGAGCTAGACCTCCAAGTCCTAATACCTGGTGTTGGAAGAGATAGTGGGCCAGTCGTGGTGACACACACCTGTAATCCTGGCTCTCTGAGAGGTTGAGGGAGGAGGATTGCAAGTCTGAGTCCATCCTGGGCAACCAATTAACTTACTGAAATCATGCCTCAAAATAAAAAGAAATAAATAAACAGTAAGTCTGGGGCATAGTTAAGCACAAAGGTCCTGAGTTCAATCTTCAGTATAAAAAAAGAAGGGGAAAGAGAATGAAGAGGAGGAGGAGGAAGAGAAAAGGAGGAGAAAAAGAAGAGGAGGAGGAGAAGTGTGAATAGTTGGGTGAAATTCCTGAACTCTACAGATGATGTCAGAAGAAAAAGTCACCTTGGGGACTCTTGCTTAGCTTCAGCATGTTCATTTTATGTGCATCTGTTGTCCCTATGTGTTGTGGTTATTATTTTATGAGATTAAGCAGAGGATAGATAATTTGCTTTCCTTATGATCCTTTATTCTCTTTCATTTATTACATCATTTTCCTAAGAATTTCCTCTGCAAACACTCAAAACTGCTTCAGTGTTTTAATTTTGCTTCAACCACAAGATTTAATTTAGAAACTAAAGAAGGACAGGAAGCCTGTGCTGGCCTCCAGCACTTCTGCTGTGGCGTCTTTACTTTCAACCATCTTGATGCTCCCTTTTTTTGCTGTTTCTTGTCTGTTTAAATGATTTGTTTTAGCCTTTCTTTTCTTGCAGCCTTTGTTTTTTATTTAGTACACGTTTGCCGTATGTAATAATTACATTCCTCTTGTGGAGCTGGTACATGTACACACCCCTGAACTCTCCTTTTCATCCCTTTGTCCTCCTTCCCACCCCTCCATCTCTTGGTCCCCTTCCCATTTGCAGAAGCTCTATCTCCTATTTTCTGTTATCTATCTGTTACTTTTCTTTTCATTTATGTTTTGAGTTTCTCATATAAGATAAACCATGCACTATTTGAGCTCGTGTGTCTGATTTGTTTCACTTAACATTACGGTCTCAACGTGCAAGCATTTTCATACAGCTGAACCAAGTTTATTCTTAGATGTGTACTTCGCTGTGCATGGTCTTTGGCCTGTTTCTTTGATAGGCATACAGGCCACTTCCAAGATTTAGCTATTCGTGTAGAGTAGATTTGGTAATGATACATTCTCTTACTTTTGTTCATTTGAGAATGTCTTGGTTTCCCCTTCTAATTTTAAGAATTTTTCGTTATAAGATTCAGGGAAGTTCTTTTCTTTCAGGATTTAAAAATGAGAAGTTTATGGTTGCTTAAATTATTCTTCTCCCTGGAAATATGAGACATTTCTGGATGGTTTCAAGATGATTCTTTGTCTTTAGGTATTCAAATTGTTCTTCCCCCTGGAAGCATGACATTTCTCTGAGTGAAGCCAAGAGTCTTTCTTGTTCTTTACTTTTCAGAAGTTTCTGAAGTGCCTTGTGTGAGTGTATTTGTATTTACCCCATTTGGGGTTTGCTCAGCTACCTGAATCTATTTTTTTTTTAATGTCTCTTACTGAATTTGTGATGTTTTCAACCATCAGTTACTAAAATACTTTTTCAGTCTCGTTTTCCATTTTTTTTTAGCCTTCCAGGACATTACTGACCTGAATATTAGATCTTGTGTTACAGTCTTGTGAACCCCTAAGGCTTTTTTTCATTTCCTTTTCTCTTGGTTGCCTAGTTTGCTTAATTTTTACATATTTACCTTCCAGAGTTCTGATATTTTCTCTGTCCCCTCCATTCTGCTATGACTCTCATCTGTTAGGTTTTTATTTCAGTTATTTTATTTCTCAGTCCTAATGTTTCTATATGGCTGTTTGTAAGATTACATTTTTCTTTGCTCAAGTTTTCGACTTTTTTGCTGAGACTTTCTGTGTTTTTTTTCAATTGTTTCAGGTGTGCATTTTTTCATGGCGGCATTAAAATTTTTGCCAAATAATTCTAATGTCTGTCTTATATTTGTGTTTGCATCTATCAGTTGCCATTCTTCATTCACTTTGAGGTTTTTCTTTTTTTGGTGTGATGAGTGATTTATTTTTAGAATCTAGGTATTTTAATGTTATGTTGTGAGTCTCCAGATCATATTTAAACTTTAAGCTTTAACTTTTTTTTTTTTTTTTTTTTTAGCATTGTTCCTTTTGGGAAAAGAAATAGGGTACTGTTCATTACTTTTTCATGGAGACTCGAGTCCAGAACTCTCATTCAGTTTCTGTTGATACCTAAGGAGGATGTTCCCCCTTAGTATAGGGGTGCAAATTGGACTTCATTCGCCTCTAACATCCCTCTGATACTACTCCAGCATGGAGAGAGGAGGTGGGGCCTGGCACTCCCAGGTGTGCTCTGCTGTTGCACAGCTACCTGATCAGCTACCTGATCTTATCTGAATCTACTTCTGTAAGGCTATCTAGGCATCTCACAAGAACTTCTGGTTAGTTCTAATTACCCCTGTGCAATAGAGAATTTGTTCAGTGACATCTTTGGCCTTTCTTAGGAATTATGGCCTTTCCACAGGATAAAGATAAGTAGATCATGAAATTCGGCCCAATAATTCTTTGTGACTATGGTTGTAGATGAGGCTATTGTTTTGTCTCTGGTATTTACCTTAAGTAAAATAATGTTTTGCTAAAAATATTCTGTCTTGTAGAGCTTGCTTTATCTAGTACTTTGCTAGATAGACATGCTTCTGATGGGGATTCAGATTCTTTTCTTTGGCCAAGCCTGTTGATCTCTCTGGGTTGTCCTCTTTGGCCCCAAGTGTAGGATACACAGAGTAAGAAAAAGTACATAGCTGTTATCACCGTAGCTTTTTGCAGTTGCTAGATCATTAGCCAGTTTGCCTTTTGAAATGTTCTCTTTTTTTGTTTGTTTGTTTGGGTTTTGCTTTGTTTTATTTTGTTGTTTTTGAGACAGGGTCTCACTGTATTTCGGGTTGGCTTTGAACTCACAGTGTAGCTCATGCTGGCCTCAAGTTCACGGTGATTCTCCTGCGTCAGAGTGCTAGGATGAGAGGCCTGCACCACCGCGCCCAGCGGTCTTCTCATTTTCACATTACACTATTGTACAAGGTTTTTAGTTGTAATTACCAGGAAGAAGAGGCAACATGTGTCTATTCCATTTGCTTATAAGTGGGTCTCCTCATAGATTTTTCTAAATGCCCACCCCAGGCTCATGTTTTCGGTTAGGTCTGCTTGGCATGATGGAGTACAACGGTCATCAGGCTTTCTTATGAATAATGGCCTTTCCGTAGAATAAAGTCAGAATGAATGGACATTAAGGGTGGTTTATTTTAGCTGTTAAGTTCCAAGTTGTTGTTGAGGGTGGTTTGTTTTAGTCATTAAGTTCCAAGAGAGCAGAGACATGTTTTCTAGTATTTCTGCTGTATTTTCAGCTCATAGGAGAATTCCTGGCTTATGGTAGAGACCCAGTAAATACCTTCGAAGGAAGGAATTGTGCTGGAAATACTTAAAGACAGAAAAATGATAGTTTCTAATTTGTTTTTGAACTTGACCTCTAGCTGTTTCCTCCAGTATTTTAAACACCCTTGAAAGATCATCAGTTTACATTTTGTTACACTAAAATTGTCTTTAAATGGTAGGTTGCGTGACAAAGTTTGTTATTCTAAGCACAAATGAAAGATTACTCTGTAAAACACAAGCATATCTCCTTTGGTCTGAGAATATTTCAATAATGTCGAAAAAAATGTGAAGAAGTATACGTGGAATCTACTCCACTGGGTAACTTAGCAGCGATTTTGGCAGAACCCCTTTGGGTGCTGCAGCTCTTATTACTTCCTTGCTGCAGGCTTCCTGACTTAAAAGACACAGGGAGATAAGGAAGAGTAAATGAGCGTGATAAGACCTGCTGTGTTGAAACCTATTTCTGTTCATAAAACCACCCTTGGAGACGTTTCATATAGTAAGAATCCACGTAATTGAGAAATAGTTAATATTTTCACAAAATAAGTCCCACTAGTAAGGGAAGAAAATGCTGCTGAGATGAACAGTAATCTGCAAAATGATTCAAACAAATGTGCTGTTAGAAACATACAATTAAAATAAATTAAGGTGGTGAGTGAACGTGTGATGTTTTATTTCTTACGATTTCACCTGTGAACATCTGTACTTTGGGACCCATAAAAAGGATAAATGAGTTTTCTCTCTGTTTTATTTATTTTTTTTTAATTTTTTTTTATTATTTTTTACCAAGAACATGTATTGGTACATTGCATACATAATGATCATAATCAACATGGTTATTTTGTACCTGTCTGTAAGTCATGAAAAATACACAAACTTATATGTCTCTGTTCATATCCCATTCATCTGCATGGGAGGTGGAAAAGGGGCTCAGGTATGTTTTCCTGCTTTGTGGATGTCCTAAATGATCGCTTGTTTCCCACAAATGCTGACGGTGCTGAATGCTAAAGTGCTCCATCCCGTGTGTCCTTGTCACTCCCCTGTAACTAGCCAGTCAGAGGCTGCTTCTGTATTTGTGATATCGGTGCATCATCTTACTGCCACACATCTAGCTCTCAATAAGGTATACAAGCATTTTGGGGAGGATTGGAAGAAGAAAAATGAATATTTTCTATTTTCAAATTGCATTAAATAATTTAGAACTTCCATTCTTAGAAATTGCAACCAAATCCTGTATCAGTAGATCCGATTATAGAAAACACAGGGTGAAAATTGCATTGTAATGTATAAAAATGGTGAGGAAGAGCAGTGAAGTGCTAGGCGGTATAGCTTTGATTTATAAATCAACTAAAGTGGCCAGTTTTGGGGTGTTTTTTTTATCTTGACTTGTGAATTATTGATACTCTTAGATCAGTGAAATCGTTTCCTTTCAGCTCATCTCAATTTTCACTTCTCTCAAAGAATGAAAATTGTATTGATAGGACCTCCTCTGACTTCCCCGAAGCTCGAGTTCAAATCAGGTTAAAGAGGATCCGATGCGCCTTGTTATATTAGGCAAATAGAAACTGTGGCGGGAAGGACAGTCTTTTTCTTCAATGCACCAGTTATTTCCTATGTGCGTTAGATTTTGGATGAGTCCTGATTCTTTTATAGACTCTTATAAAAAATAGTTCATGAGTGCAAAAGTTTATTTTACCCCACGTCTGAGAATACTTGCTACACTGAGTATGTGAGTTATTCTCATAGTTATATTTCACAGTTATTTTCTTTAAAATGTTTGGTGTTTTTCTATCCAAAATATTTAGTGAACCCAGATGCCAACCAAAAAAAGACTGGCTAAATCTGCATGTTATATGTGTAAAGTGGAGTACTGTGTAGTCATTAAATATATGACATCAGTTCTACCAGGCCTAACAAAGATGAATAATCAAGATGGGTTATTGAATGAATAAAATGTGGAAGGTTCTAGATCAATGGTGGAGAACCTTTTAGAGTTTTCAGCGGTAACACACAGCTGCTGAGGCACATGTGCCAAAGTTTCATCACCACTGTCCTAAATTGTACAATTTTGTTGAAAAATAAATGTACACACACATATATGTACAGAAGAAATCTGGAAGCCAATGCCCCAAATTATTAATAGTTACCCCTGAGAAATAAATATGAAAGGATTTTTAAAAACTGTTTGTATTTATCTATGTGTTTAGTTATGGACTGAAATTTTTGTAAGGAATATGCTTCTCTTCCACGTATAGTACTATTGAAGCCAAAACCGTGACACCTATAGCGAGTCTTTATGAACCACACAAGTAGGTCTAAAATTAATATTCAAGACTTCTGACAATGTTGTCCTCTGTCGGTATTTCCTCCAATCCCTTACTTTGGTAGAGTAAAGGTGGGACAAGATGACCTTTAAGGTGAATTGCAACTTGGTTTAAAGACTCACTCTGTTTTGACCAAAGTGATGTCTCTTTTCTGAATGAGCCTGGGTAAATGTGCAGTGTTTCCCCGAATGTCCCCTTTCACAGAGGGAAACACAGTCCTCTGTTCGCTATCAGCAGACATCTTTCAACTTCTATCAAGTTTACACATATTTTAGAGCAGAGTTTGCTGAAATTCAAGAATGTAGCCTTTTTCACGGTTTTTGCGAAATCCATGTGTAACCTGTAATCCTGAATAATTTATTAAGATTGCTCCATATTTTAGTTAATGTTTTCATAAGAATAACTTCATATAATTAAATCTGAGCAGTTAAAGCATAGGTGTGTTAAGTCTGTTCTGGGTTCACCTTAATGACTATTAGAAAAAATAGCCCGTTAAAATAGCTCCCCTATCAAGAGTGGTGATTTTTCACTGGTTTGGGATAAAGTCACAATATATAATCTTCCACAAAAGAATTATCTACTTGGAACATTCTTGTAACTGTGTATAGAATAATTTTAAAATGGTTATCATAAAAAATGATGTCCATTTTACCTTATAGTCATTACTACACGCTTAAAGGAGATGGTATAATTTAAATATATGAGTCTACAGATAAACTTTCATTCCCTGAATTAACTATTATTTGCTTCAGCTTTTCACCCAGTCATAATAACATTTCCTACCTGACAGAGTTGTTTTAAGACTAGATAAAATAATGATATTTAAAATGGGTTTAGGATACTGCCAGGCGCAGAGTGGTGACATGTAAATTAATTGTCACTGGTGACTCATGAGACTTTAATACAATTCATCCACTTATGGGCACTAAAAATAGTGACTGCGACAGAGTGTTTACTTGGATATTACCTCCGATGATAACAGTGGTGGTGACGGTCAGGTTGGTAGCGATGTGGAGGTAATGATGATAGTGATGAGGTCACGATGGTGATGCGATGGTGATGCTGGTGACGGGGGTGATGATGGGAAAGGTAGTGATAATGGTAATGATGGTGATCGTTGTTTATGCTGCTGCTGCTGACGGCTGTGCTGCTATTGATAAGCGATGGAATCGCATGATAATGGTGATGGTGATAATGTGATGACGATTATCTGATGGTAATGTTGGTGATGGAGCTGGTGACGGTGTTGGTGGCAATGGTAATGATTGTAGTTTGTGACTGAAATGATTGCTACTAATGCTAGAAAGGGAATGCTGAAGAGTTACACCAATGAGTGCAAGTATGTGTGGAAATCTAATCTAATTTTGCTCACCAATCCTTTGCCCTTGGGCAAAGCCGCATGTCTCCTAAGAAGTAGCTTTTAATATTTTCCATCTTACAAGGAGCTCATTTTTGGAATTTGTTTATCCAAATGAAAACCTTTTCATTTTTTTAAATTTGTGTTGTATAAGTGAGCAGTATCCCTGGAAACACAATACTTGTAACCCGTGGAAACATGTTTGAATAATAACTAAAGTAAATCTTTTTTTTTTTGTTCCCCTCCTGTCTTTAAAATCTTTTCTTGCACATTTCACAAATATATCCAGGTATCTCATAACATCTTTTGCCTCAAGTCAGGTTTATACTTCAAGGTCAATTGCAAAGGCTTTCTATAAAGCATATTGTCCTCCCAGATTTTGTTTTCTGAATGCTGGGTACCAGCTGCTATGTTGAGTCCCTGGGTTTAGGAAGAGGACTAATAAGAAGTAATAAGATTTTGAAGGAAACAAGAAGCTGTTTGGAGTTGACTTTGAAAGCCTCCACCACCAGCCTCGGTGATCATTTCTAGATGTACACATGGCGTAAAAGCAAAACTCTGTTGGATTACCAGCTTAGACAGTAAGGATATCTGTTATGGACGTAGTAAACTGCAACAGGAAAACTTTTCCCTATAAATATCCTAAATTAGGAGGGATCCTGGGGAAATGACACACTCAATAAGGGTAAGGATTATACTATGCCTACGCCACCAAGTCAATAGGTTTTGAAGGCAGAAACTTGGATACAATTTGAGTAAATGAAAATAAAATAATTGGTAATTCTTGCAGACTCAATAAAACTTGAGTCATAGAGTTTACCAAGAGAAACAAGGTCCTTTTATCAGCTAACTTCGTCCCTGTCAAACAGGGATATGTGCTTCTAATCTTCCAGGAGAGTTTAATATCTAATAATCTGAGCTCCAAGACTCATCAATTATCTTATAGCCGTTCTTTGGAGGAGACATGAATGGATTTTTTCTAATCTTCATTCAAAGATGAGTCTCAAAAATTCTGGAGGCATAAACAGTATGAGCTCCACTGAGAGTAATGCAGAACAAACACACACTGAGTTGTAAACTGGAAGTCATCTGAAACAGTGAGTTGTGCTCATTTTAGCTAAAAATGTGAAACCCAGTGATGGACGGTACAATAGCAAATGAAACATCATCTAGTTTCTATGGGCTCCCTAATGTAGCATAAACCTGAGCTTTGTTGCAGGGATGAGTGTAAAAATATTCTTTGTTAATGGGAGCAGCAGAGCAAAGGTGTTTAATCATCTGATCCAAGCGTAAAATGACTCTTGGTAGAATCACCTCATCATCCTTATGGAGGTGAGGGCCATTTATACAAACCTAAAGTCACCCTTGACAAACAGGCTCTTGGTTGGCTTCATTAAGTGGCAGATTTTGCTCAGCAAGCTCGCCTCAGGATGCACACACTTCATTTCCATGAGTACTCTGGGAGGGCAGGCTGTACCATTTGCCAGCATCTTGGCCAACATCTACATAATAAAATGCAGCCACCATGGAACATGGACTGAAAAACAATCCATCCAGTGTTTAATGAGTAACATTAACATGCTCTTAAAACACTAATAACAGGTTTAATTACCCTTTGTTTTAGTGTGAATGGCAGCTGTCCAAAACCTAATTTCTTACTAAATTCATTTCAATAAAAGCAAAGAATAATAAATAAAATAAATAAATGTAATTGCAAAATACTTCTAGAAATTAGATTTGTATTAGTATGACATGAGTTCAGAATAAAAGCCACATTTTTCAATTTTTTACCTATATTATAGTTTCAGGGACTGTGTCCCCTCCTACCTTGAATTTTAGCCCAGTACTCTGTACAAATCAGTCTTTTTCTTTTTTTCAAAAAAGATATTATACTTTTGGAAAGTTGTAATTTTGAAGGGGAAAATTTAAAAAGCATTTGGAGCTTGGAGCTTTTAAAATATTAAAATATAAAAAATGCTTAATATTTTAATTTGAAGCAGAACTAGTCAACATTTGTTTCATGAAGAGATGTTGGTCTGAGAACTGTCTATTGCCTGGTCTGACAAAGAAACCCATAACAAGCATCAGCATTGGGGCGTTTTGTAGTAAGTGCAACATTTTACTGTACTATACAAATGGTATAAGTCTGCTGTGGATTGGAATGGAGGGGTATCCTTGAGAAGAACTGAATTTTTACTTTGCTTATTTTTTAAACATAAACTTTATATTTTAGTTTCTGATTTACAGAAAAGCTTCTAAAATAGTTCAGAGAATTCCCATAAGTCCTACACACAGTTTCCTCTATGAAGGACATTTTACACTGATGTGGTATATTTGCCATAAAAATGGGCCAATATTATGCATCATTGTTAACTACCATTTCCCATTTTATTCAGATTTCCTCTGTCTTTACGTAACATCATATTTCTGTTCCGAGATCTCACACAGAGTACAGGATTACACTGGCGTCACATCCGTGTGGCAACTCCTGGCTGCAACAGTTTCTCAGAGCACGGAATTTGCTAGGAGAAACTCTGCACTGTCGAGGCCCTGGGGCTAAACCTCTGCAGGAGAACTGGTGACATCTAGAAGAGGCGCTGCTTTAAAGTCGATGTTTCCATCGTATGTGATCCAGTTTCTGATTTTTTTTTTATCTTTTAAAGAAATAGGTGTGATTATGAAAGATCAACCAATAACAAATGCTGGTGGGGCTGTGGGGAAAAAGGAACCCTCCTCCGCTGTTGGTGGGAATGTAGATTGGTCCAGCCACTGTGGAAATCAGTGTGGAGATTCTTCAAAAAACTACAACTGGAGGTTCCATTTGATCCAGCTATTCCTCTACTGGGTATCTTCCCAGAAGAATTAATATCATCATACCACAGGCATATATGCACAACCATGTTCATAGCAACACAATTTGTAATAGGTAAGTCTTGGAAACAACCTAAATGTCCAACAACTAATGAATGGCGAAAGAAGATGTGGTTTTTCTACTCAATGGAGTACTATTCTGCCATAAAAAGAATAAGCTAGAGTCATTTGTAAGTAAACGGATGTTCCTTGAGAACACACTCTAAAGGAATAAAATAAATCAGACACTCATGAGTACATATCGAATTGTTTCTCTGATATGAGTAATCATAAGGGTAAATAAGGTCAGAGAGGTGTAATAGATATTATATAAAATGAAGATAATATTGAAAAGAGAGGAGAAATAGAAAGGGGGAAGGGAGAAAAGAAAGAAGGGAAAAAGGAAAGAAAGAGGAAAAGGAAAAAATGGGAAAATATAAATAAACCTGCTGTAAACAGGGAAGTGGGGAGCAGAAGGGAAGGGTGGGGAAAAAGGGGTAAAAAACCAAGATACATCATGTACAGATACCAAATAACCTGATGAATGTGAACATTATGCATACAACATACCAATACATGTTCTTGGTAAAGAAAATAAAAAATAAAAAAGAAATAGGTGTGTACCTATTAAATTGCCTCAGATTTTCAAGCATTAACCATTGATTCTTTAACTGTATATTGGAAATAATGTTTCTTACAAATTCATCTATGTGTGCTTCTTCGAGACTACTAGCTAAGTGGGTTACCTTACACTTTATAATCATGCCAAGAACAGTTTTCTGTTGAATGATGCATGCACTAAAACAAGAATGAACATTTGGTAAATTCACTTCAAAAGGTAATGGCAGAAAAAGCCAGAATTTAGCTGGATAAAAGGTAGAAGGGATATGTCTGTAGCTCTCAGGCATGAGGCCCTGAGACTAATCAGCAGCACACACACACACACACACACACACACACACACACACACACACACGCACGCGCACACACACAGAGACTGAGAGAGAGAGAGTGATTAAGAAAGTTCCTGTGATTTTGACAGGCCCCTCAAGGAACTCTAAAGACATTTTGGTATACAGAAAACACCAGTTATTTGACTCGTATCAATCCCCATTTGAGCACGCTTCTCCTCGCCAAGTTATGTAACCTAGTCCTGGTCGGTAGCATTCTGTCCATTTTAAATGAGGCTGATTTCTGTGGAATCCCTTTGTATTGGCTTCTGGAACCTCCATTCTGACTCCTTTCTTGCAAGAGTTCCCGTGATTTTTAAACTTTTCAGCTTCTAGGGTTTATTCTCCAGTTTTTTGCAAGTGTGCTTTTTAATATGATTTTAGTTTTGCAAACCACATACAATCATCTCTCAATATCTGTGGGGAATTTGTTCTGGAAATTTGGAGAGCATAGAATCCACCGATGCTGAAGTCCATTATATAAAATGCTGTAATATTTGCGAACAACCCATGCACATCCTCCGATATACTCTCAGTCATCATTAGATTAATTGTAATTCCTAACACAATCTAAATACTATGTAGGAACTTGTTATAATTTATTGTGGAAGGAACAAGGAAAATGTTTGTCCAGATGCATTTTCCCTCAAATATGTTCATTCTGGGTTGGTAGAATCTGCAGATGCAGAGCCCAAATATACGGAGAGCTGACTATGTACTCTCTGGAGACTTGGATTTGGACTCTAGAACTACGTTTCACTCCTCAGGAGGGGCTTGGTTTGTTCTGAAGCCTCCCGCTGGGCAGGGCCCTCTTCGCCAGGGCAGAGGCAGCCTGCGTGGTTGGGCCTCCGTCTAGAATGGTTTTACTCATCCCCCTGGAATTATAAGCTTCTTCTTTTCAGATCTCTAGAAAAGAGTCTACTTTGTGTAGCCCAATCCTGAACAAGGTAGTATTAGTGCCTATTTTACAGACTACAGTTTTTTTAGTGACATAAAGGGATAATTGTACATGGATTGCTTTAGCCTAATATCTGGAACAGTGCAGGTAATAGATGGTAGCTTCTTTTTTTCCTTCACGATTCTTCAGGTGCCATGGGAAGTTCAATGTGAACTTGCCTGAAGACATAAAAATTAAATCACTGTAATATATTTTAGTTATGTGGTGGCTACATATCACAGTACAGAAAGATGGGGAGATTGTGCATTTTTAATGGTAGAAACAGAACATTGAACAACATTTAGTATAAAATGGCCTAGGTTCAACTTTCAGAATTACTTATTTGGCCTTGAGCAAAATTTTCTGGAATTTATTTGTTCCATCTATAATGAGAGATGGACTAGATTTTATATAAAATTCATCAAGGCTTTAAAATTTTGAGACTCATATGCCATCTCTATTTATGTCTAATTTGGAGTAATGCTTTAAAACACTAGGAATGTTCACTTTGTTTTACAGTTAATATTTGAAAAGGCATGATAGCAAACCATGAAGAAATTTTCCTTTTAAAGATTTGCCTAACATTTGCAGTCAAGAAAGGTGAAATAAGCAATGTAAGGAAAAAAAAAATCATTAGAAGTGAAGAAGGTATGCTGTGTACTCTTACTTTGTTTGGTGAAGGTTGAAAATGAGATATCCTGTTATTTCAATTTGTCATATCGGTGGGGTTTTCCATAGTGACAATGTATTACTTTTATAAGCTTGTGAAACATGTAAAGCCTATTTGTTATTTTTGTGATTTAGTTTCTTACAACTTAAAATCTTGAATGCAGTGTTAAGATTTAGAAAACTTATGAAAGGCGTTGTGAAGGATTGCAAAATATTTATGATAATAAACCCTTTCAGTGATTCAGGAAGTAGATAAAATCTCTGGCAGAAAAAATCAGGTTTTACAAACTATAATAGAAAAAGATAACTAACTAGATTTATTATAGATGTACTAGTTGAAAAGGAAAAACATCAGCAGAAGAGAAATATTTATCTCCTGGTCTTGTTGCATTTCAGGTTGTGATGGATACTGAGAAAGGGGTACGAGACACACAAGCATGCACATATACACTTAGAATGATTTAAAATAAAAGTCCATATGAACAAGAAGACTAACTTTTAGCTGCTTAAGTTTTTAAAAAATTACATGGGTTCATATTTTGTTTGACATTATTGACTAGTCACTTTCGTTTAATGCAAATGATACAGCAGTACTAGTATCCCAATCTCATCTATTTGCTTGCAAAGACAATAAACTGAGTAGGATTATTTGGGGAAAAAATGGTTTTATTATTGTTTGGGACATAAGAAATTGGTTGGAACTGGACTTGGAAGTATAGGAATACTATATTTCTCTACCTTTCTGGGTTTTTGTTTTTCTGCCTCAGTGCACTATAATTCTTGTTCTTGTATAACTGTGAAAATTGTCTGTTACTTTTGTTTTCTGTTTCTTCATTATTCATCTTGTCCATTTGTATATTTCAGCTCTTCTGGGTTATTTTTGTCCCTTTTCTAGATCATGCGTTTTCTCTCTAAAGGATATTTTAATTTCATCGATGTAAATAAGGACCATGCCTTCTGTGTGAGAAAGACAAGCCTATTGGTCTTCTCAGAACAGCTCTTTCATTTAGGAGGGTGTAACTAAAGACGGAAGAGTTTGAGCCCAGGGCTGCTGACCATCTACCACTCATTCATTTTCTATCCTCCTGGTTTCTTTCACTTTCTCCTTCTTAGTTGATCCATTGACAGGAATAGAGTAAAATCTTGATTTTTAATATCAAGCCATATTCTGATTTTATTAGAATTATAGCTTTTAGACTTTCCCTTTTGGTTTCTGTGTATAGTTATCTACTGACTTAAGATTCACTAGGAAGTGTTTTTCAGTTGAAGTAATTTAAACCCCTGGGAGAATTTAACAATGTCTTGAAGCTTTGTGTTTTTTTTTTTTTTTTTTTTTTTTTGGTCTGAAGTAAGGGAGGGAATGGGCCTTATATCTAGTGGGTAGAGTCTGTGGATACTGATTCATATTGTACAATGCAAAAGATAATATATAGATAAATGTATATATTTAGATATATAGGTATATATACCAACAGTACTGAAGGCAAGAAATGTTATTGTAGGGAACTAAATGGTAGAGGTTAATT
>PVJO010029559.1:0-16659 GCA_004026905.1 Hystrix cristata | reverse complement strand
GGTATCTTCCCAGAAGAATTAAAATCATCATATCACAGGGATATATGCACAACAATGTTCACAGCAGCACAATTTGTAATAGCTAAGTCTTGGAAACAACCTAAATGCCCAACAACTGATGAATGGCTAAAGAAGATGTGGTTTTTCTACACAATGGAGTACTACACTGCCATAAAAAAGAATAAACTAGAGTCATTTGTATGTAAATGGATGTTCCTGGAGAACATACTATTAAGTGAAATAAATCAGACATTTATTAGTACACATCAAATTGTTTCTCTGATATGAGAAACCATAAGTGTAAATAAGGACAAAGGGCTAGAATAGATATTATGCTTAAAAAAAGAGAGACAGAGAAATAGTATTCAAAAGAGAGGAGAAATAGATAGGGAAAAGGGGGATAAAGAAGAAGGTTAAAAGAAAAGTAAGATGAAAGGGGAAAAAATGGTAAAGTGTAGTTTCACTTGTTGCAAATAGGGAGGGGTGGGTGAATGGAAGGGAGGGGAGGAGAAGGGGGGAAGAGGGGAGAAAACCAAGATGTATCATGTACAGGTACAAAATAACCATGTTGATTATGAACATTATGTATACAATGTACCAATACATGTTCTTGGTAAAAAATAATAAAAAAAAATTAAAAAAAAAAGAACTGTGCCACTATAACAAGGGTGTGCGTGGGTCACTGTTCTTAAGGTAAAATCCAAACTCACTGAGTAAAGGGGTCTGACCCTTGCCCACCTCTTCACTGTCTTGCTTTATTCTCTCCGCCCCATACATGTAGCTTTTCTGTAGAAAGATTTGTCTATCAGCAGCGTCTGCCACAAAATTCTTCTCTGTGTGTGGCTGCCCTGATTTGGGAAGTGGGTAAGCAGAGCACTTTACAGTTACTTTATGATGTCTATTGGGTCAATCGTGCACAAATTTCAGGGTGCTTGGTGCCCAATGAGCACAAGCTCTCAAGGAACACAGCCCTACAGTTGATGCTCAAGATATCTGCTCAGTGAATGAGTTAAAGAACCTTCCACCAGGGGCCTGATGGAGGAGCTGCTTCCACACCTGCCTGGAGAGACAGTCAGCCAGAGATGCTGGCAGACCCTGGCGACACAGTTCTCTCAGCAATGGATGTTCACCCAACATCCACTGTTGGTTCCACCACGATCAACCCGCCAGGCCACCTGTCCATAGCTCCTCCCACACAGAGTCCCAACTTCTGCTCAGCACTAAGCTGGGGCCCACATTCAAGTTTATAAATCAGCTTCCCACTCTGTCCACACACAGGAATGAGATGAGGCCAGCCTCAACAATAATAATGGCAGTGATAGCTTGTATCTAGGTGTCCCCCAAAGCCTCATGAGGTCACAGGTGGGGCTTTTCAGAAGTGGCTGGATCTAGGGTTCGTGATGCTGGGATCAAGGATGTGATGCTGGGATTGATTCATGGTGTGTGCCTCACCCTGGGTGTGAGTGCTACTTGCCCAAAGGGCAGGAAGCCTGGATAAAATATAAGGACAGAAAGAGGGCCACTGTCTGTTGCTTGTCACTTGCTGCTTGTCGTCACTTGCTGCTTGCTGCCTTGCTCCCTTCTGCCTCCTGCCTGCTGTGGACTGTTTCTCCTCCGTGATGCCCTCTGCCAGGCCACCCTGCCTGGGAGCCAGCCAACTATGAACTGAAACCTCTACAAACTGTGAGCCAGATAAACCTTCCTCCTTTAACTTGGGTGTTGGGTATTTTCCTCAGCAACAAGAAAAGTAAGACAGACAGCTAAGATGGCTGTTGTGAGAGAGGCAGTGTTCTAAATGTTTCACATGCAATTAATTACTCATTCTCTTCCTCAATAACCCTCCCAAGGTACTGATTGGTATTATTACCATTTTATAGATGATTTGTTTCTTAGTGCTAGTAAGCCTGCAAAGAATAGCTACTTTTAAAGAGAAAACGCCAACTTCCCATTGAGTTAACATCAATGACTATGTGGGAACAATGACAACCCAGCCCAAGAGAAATGGGAAATCAGTCTCTTTTATTTTTCCACATGTGTGCTCTCCTCTGGACGAATAATAATCCCAAAAGAACGTAAATATAGTTCACATTCCTGAGAACTACTCCTGCCAGCGAGGCAAAGTGCACACACATATACCCATGTCTGTTAACAGTAAGGACGGGAAACGCTGTGGAAGCTGATGTTAGAGCCTCCCCCACAAGGTGGGATAATGGGGCGGAAGTGGGAATCATCACAATGTGCACATAAAGCAGAGACTGCATTGGGATCCCAGAGCAGACTGCTGAATTCAGCTCAACGGTGGAACTAGACAGACATTAGTTGTGCCCGTTCGGCATCCGTCCCCTCCTCCTCTTTCAAACGGCAACCTTTTTCTTGTCCCTTTGGGTATTGCCTCGTTCCTACGACCAGTGGACAATCCCAGGCCACCCGATCAGGCTTCACAGAACCCCAAAACAGTCTCTCAAAATATCTCAAACTTCTGACCACAAAGACACATTCAAGTGAAGTGTGAGCAATGGAAATCAAAGACAAAAATAGCAGAGAGAGAGAGATTCCTGGGAAATAATTCTGGCTTCCTGAATCCAGCTATGCCTGAAGTTTGTCAGCTTTGGAAATTCAGATATAAAAAATAAGCTATTTTACTAAAGTCATTTTGAATTGATTTTTTGGTCACTCACAAGTGAATTTTTTTATTATTTTATGAAAAAAATTAAACAAAAGTTCATAATCAAATAATAAGAGAGTAATGATAGTGATTACCCTGTGTATCATCATCTTCAAAGGAGAGGACAAGACATAAACCAAAAAGACTCTTACAAAAAAAGAAACAAACAGATAACAACACAAATATTTCTTTTCACCAAACTAAGATAAACTAGTAATATAAATGAAACCAAGTACATATACATGAAAATATTTTAATGGAATTTGTAACTCGGGGAAGTATTCGAACTTCATACTTGATGTTTATCATGCGCCCAGGCTGCAGGAGGCACCGGGAAAGGAGAAAATACTCACTGTTATTCTCTACCCTGTAGAAGCGCACAGCCTTCAAAAAGGTGTTTCGCAAAATAAGTTTCAAGGGAGATGACTTAATTTTTGTAACGACACACGTAATAACTGCGCAACCACATTTCCTCCTCGGCTTTCTCATGCGCAGTCGAGGTTTTTGCACTTTGCTTCCCTGCTGTCCATCAACAGCCATCAAGCATCCCAAAGGCGACCCCGCCCACCACGGCTCTCCGAGACAGCAATTACCATGGAAATTAGCCCCGGGTGCCAGGGACTGCAAAGCTTCAGCATCTATCAAAAGGCAAGTCTTCTCTGCTCCTACCAGTGAGGCACTGGGTTTCACGCCTTGAAAGAGTATTTACAGCCCTCCGCGGAGGTGCACTTCCACTAACGCCGCACGGTACAGCTGAGTCAATGAAGATGTCAGAGTAAGGCCATCAGAAAAGTCTCTTCTGCCTGAAAGCGGTAAGGAGCAGGCAAACGATGTCAAAATCAACTTTTTCAGAACTCTGGAAATAAACAATCACTTGTGCAACTGGGAGAACACTCATCCAAGAAATATGGCTGAATCCTGATTTAAAAAAAAAACAAAAGAAACACAGAGAACGCTGGCACTTTACCCTGACTCCCCAGCTCTGCGGGAGATTTGAAAAATGACAATCCAACTTAATGGTAAAAACCAGCAGTGGGGAAGCCGCTGAAGAGAGAACGCAGAGCTGGAGGCTTTTCCAGATCTCATTCCTCAGCAACTGGTGTAACGTGACTCGTCTGGTGGTCCCCTGCAGAGCCCACTGCGAGGCTGTGTGTGACCGAGTCTGGCCCTCCCAGCGTGGACAGCCCTTCCCTCAGAGGCAGCTGTCAAGAGGCAACTCCAGACCACTGTTTGACTTCCTGCCTGTCTCAGGCAGAGGATACCCACTTGACCAAAAGGTTTAAAGCGAAAAGGTGGGGACCAAGACGGCCACAGGGGCTTTGAAAGACCGGGATATATTCCTGTGTGTGCCCAGAGCTGCACTCGCACTCAGAAATATGAGAGAAGCCCCAAAGCGCTCACCTCCGGCTGGCTCTGGGGCTCCATGAAAGGAGGAAGTGAAAGCCAAGGCAGCTTCCAGGTGCTGGAGGAAATCTCCTCGTAACCACTGGGCGGCCTGCCCAGCTAGCAGGTCAAATGGAATATTACTGAATCACGGAAAGCAGTGGACTGGGCCATGCTACGACACGGACAGACCTTGGAAACATGCTTGGTGGAAGAAGCTACACACAAAGGGATACATACTATACGGCTCCAGTTGTGGGAAATGCCCGGAACAGGCAAATTTACAGAGGCAGAAGGAAGACTCACAGTGGTACAGTGACTGCAGGGCGAGGAGAGGCTGTGGAGTCACGGCTGGTAAGTGTGGGGTTTTCAGGGAGAGACGGAATGTTCTGGAAGCGGTGGGGTTGGCCGAAGCACTCTGTGGATGTACTAACAATCACAACGAATGAACGAGTTCAGCATCCAAACACTGAGAGGATCTATGGATCTTGTCCTGGTACTTCGTGCTTTGGAACGTGAATGCGGAAGGAAGCAGGCTGGGCCTCACCCCCGTGCCTGGGATGCGCTCGGTGCCCATGAGAAAGGATACGGCAGAACAGAACTGATGAGGAGACACAGTGCAGGGCGCCTTCAACAGCCCTTCTGACCAGCTCAGACTTTACCAGGATGACAACTTCCCGCTCTGGCCACCAGAAGAACCCTTCTATCTGAACCAGTTCTTTCTTTTCTCTCCTCCTCTCTCTGCTCACATAGTTGTGATTTTTCAAATGACACTTCTGTCGGCTTCTGCTCTGCAGACTCAACTGAATTCCGGAGAACTCCTAGAGGCGGGAAAGGCTGGCGGGACGCACCACTCGGGCACCTTTTTTCTAGGGGCAGTGGCGACTCCTTCAGTGCTGGGATGTGAAGCCCCAGGGGGCAGGTGGACAGCCCCGAACACACAACAGTAAAGTGAGAGCCTTGATCTCAGTGCCCTGGAGCTGTGTACCAGCCCCACATCCACAGCAAAGAATGTAAGAAAGCACCTGCCCGGTGCTAGGTATCATGTCCCGTGTCACCTGACATAATTCTCATAATGAATAACAAGGTTTGTCCTGTTGTTGTTTTTACTTTATTAACAGAAAACAATGGAAACTAGGAATCTGACTGGTAAACATGCCCTTCGGTGACAGAAAGGCCCACACAGGTTCATCTGTCCAGGGACACTCGGCTGAGTGCTGTTTCCAATAGGAAAAGGCAGAAATGATCGACCGGCCATCCACCAGACGGGACCAGCCCGGAAACTCGGTGCACACACACAGGATGAAACGTGGCACAGCAACGGACTGAGCCCGTGTGCTGGTGAGGAACGGGCTCTGTGCTCCTGTCTACTTAACTACAAAACAGGCATTTTTTCGAAGGATTTTTTAAAAGACGACACTAGAGAAATAGGACTAGCCGCCAGCTCTCTCACGAGCACACTATGTGAGCAGACTTCACTACCAACCTGAATTTATTTGGCCAGTGGAACATGAGCAGAACGAGGTGTCCGCTGCAGGTGGGAAGCTCCCAGCACAGAGGACCAGGACCCCACACCCCCTTCTTGCTCACGGTGATGGTGGCCGCTGTGCCAGTCTGCATACAAACAACACATAGAGCAGCCCCCCAGTGACCTGTGTCGCACGCGTACAGTGTGAGCAAGAATAAGCCTGCCTTGCTCTATGCTATTAAAATTTAGTAGTTGCGAGTAACATTTTGGCATATTATTTTGACTATATACTCTCAGAGTAAAGATAAAATAACTGTAAATACATACTGAATTCTAGTTAGGTTTGTTTTCTCCAGCAATATGGGTTAGCAATCCCAAAACCACTTTGCTATTCTAGCACTGAGCAAACAATATGTGTTGGATAATGAGAGCCAGCATTCGCACTGCTAGGAAAGAGCTGAAAAACGGAGAGGGGAAAGAGCTAGAGGGCACTTGGTGGCCACGGGAAGGGCCAACGAGAACTCACGGGCAGGGCTATCTACCGGCAAGGTGGTTCTGTGTGTCTGTACTCAGTTTCTCCTTACTCTTGTCCACTGAGAGGGCTTAGATACAAACAATGGCATCAACCCACCTAGTGCTCGAATTTTATTGCTAAATATCTGTCTTCAATAAAAGAGACCAGAGCTCCCTGAGAAAATGTCTGATTAATGGGATGAGGCAGAGAAAGTAGAATATTATGAGCCTAAAATATCTGTGGCACCAGAAGGTAGCAAAATGCTCAAAAATGTCAAAAGGACACAGGAGATACCATGAAGGGTGCCGCTGCTGATCTGGGACAAGTTAGCGTCACAGCAAAGCCAGTTAGGATCTGTAGAATAAGATAAGCATCTGAGTCCATACTGCTACTAAGAGGGGAGAAAGGAAGCCTTGTCCGGAGGGTGGAATTCTGGCTGATAAATGTAAAAGGAGCCAGCAATTGGAACACCGCCACCTGGCACTACCATTTTCACTATAATCGTTTCAGGCAAGAAGCATTCGTGGATTCTACTACCAATTGAAAGTATGATAAGGAATGGGATATTTGTACAGTGTCAAAGAACCTCTGTGTAACAGACATATTAATTTCAAAAATAAACAACAGTAACTTTACAGCGCCCAAACCTAGCAAACACCAGCTTATCCAAGTGGCCAAAGATAGTGTCACTAGTGATGGGATAAATAGACATTATGTCCTGGCAAGCATACATCATGACATGGGAATTCAACAATGAAAAAACACCAGACAAATCCAAACCATGATACAAAATAACTGGTCTCTACATTTCAAATACGTCACAGTCTGATAAAGACTGGGAAACTTCCCTATTAAAAGACACAGCTAGGCACCATGGAAAATGCCTGTAATCCCAGCACTCTGGGAGGCTGAGGCAGGAGGCTCACGAGTTCAAGCCCAGCCTGGGCAATTTAGCAACTTGGGAAGACCCCATTTCAAAAGTTTTTTTTAAAATTTTAAGAAGGTTTAGGGATGTAGCTCAATACAATCCACAGTACTACAAGAAAACAATAAATAGGTAAGTGATCTGGACTATATCCTCAAATTGAAAAAAATTTTCTTTTTTGCTATAGCAGACATTAGTGGGGCAATAAATAAAATTGAAATAAGCCCTGGGGATAATTCTTTGTACTGACATTAATTTCTTGATTTGGAAACGTCACTCTAGTTATACAAGTTCTGAAAATGTACAGTGAACTATATACAATGGACTGTTATTATATGTAACTTAGTCTGTAATATATTTATTAAAATAATAATATTGTCAAGCATGGTGGTGCACATCTGCAACCCCAGCCACTCGGGAGGCTGAGGCAGAAGGATCACAAGTTGGAGGCCAGCCTGGGCGCTAGGTGAGACGCTGCTCCAAACAATAAAAGGCACTGGGGATGTAGCTTGGAGGCAGAGCACCCTGGCTTTGATCCCCGTTACTGCAATCAATCAAGCAATAAAATGTGGCTGTGTTGAGAGAAAGAATGTTAACATTTAGGGAATTTTAGTGAAGATATTTGGGAGATGCATTTATTTAGATTTGCAGATAAAATCAAAAGAACACAAAGAACAAAAACGGCAAAGATGACTAAATGCAGGAAGACGCAGGACATGATAACTAAACAGAATTAATGACAACTTTTCTTAAGCACTTACTTGTAGATAAGGCACAGTGCCAAGTGATTGACACACACCTCTGCTAGTAATGGTGCATACTTACAATGATACACAGTATGATAAGCATTACGGTTCGATAACCCACAAAGCACCCAACCAAGTACAGTACTCGGGAGGGTACAAGTGCTTGACAAATAAGAGGTCTCCCTGCATCTTCTCTCACCCTCACACATCCCTGCTGACGGATGGCTGCTTTTATCCCCATTCTAGGAGGGAGGGAATGAAAGCCGAAAAGGGTTTGCTAATTGGCCTGAGTCACACTGCGGCTGAGCGGGGAGGCAGGACAGAAGCGCTCTACTGCCTCCAGGCCCAGCTGGTCTCAGCTCCACGCCAGTGAACTCTTCTCTCTGTCCCCATCCTTTGCCCGACTCGAAAGAAAGCTGAGGACCAAAGAGGTTTGGAGAGACTCTAACTTTAAAAACCTTTAAGAAGATGTTAGATAAATAGGAATCTTAATTTTGTGGAGAATCAGCCAAGTAGCCTGAAAGCCCCAAGTCATGACCCTGTGTGGCCTCTGGTCTGCTCCATCCCGGCTTCCCTGCCGGCCAGCGAGGCTCCAGACTACAGCCGCTGGACGGGGATGGCGAACCTCTTAGAGCTTTCAAAGGACACAAACAGCCCACCGTGGTGCGCGCTTACGTTTGCCACCACTGCTCTAGACCCTGGCACGAGAATGTCGGCCTCCGAGTGAGAATCTCATTCTGACCGCGTTCTGCTCTCACACACTTCAGCTTCTGGTTTTCAAAGCTGTAGGACAGATGTAAGCTTCACTCAGAGACAGGCGAGGATGTTGGCTCCAATTTAAATAATGGTTTTCAATCCCACTGTTGTGCATTATATAACTCCAGAACCAGCCAAGATCCTTCCCAACACTTGATGGCTATTTTTAGACTGATAATTTATTATCCACAAAGTGGTAAGAGATTTCATAATCCAGCTCTTTATGAGTTACTGAATAACACAAAGAGTTATTTCAAACAGGACAGTACTCAGTTATGATGTAGCTCTGCTGAAGGGCTGTTTTGATGTCCCTGGCTGCAGCTGGAGGAAGAAGGCTTCCCCCAGCCTCCGCACACTGGGGGTGAGCTCTTCTCCACCACCCATTAAGAATAGCAGGGTGGTAAAGATGCCCCGGGAGTCTCCAGCAGGGAAACTGGCTTGCAGCAAGACAGGTACAAACAGGTGAGTGCCTACAGGGATTCTTCAGGAAGAGGGAAGCGAGCCATTTACAGCCAAGAGACTGTGAACCCCACGGAAGCAGGAACCGTGTTTCCTTTCTTCCCACTGCCTCCCACACTGCCTGGGTATAGTGAGATCTGAAATGCAGAAAGTGGGTAGAGCCATCACACAGTGATGTAAAGACCATCCACTGGAACCCTCCGCCTCCTCTCCATCACCATGGAAATGGTGACAAGGTGCCAGGTCGCCATTTTCTATGAAACGAACTTGCCTCCTACCTAACACCATTGATTGGTTCAGATATGAGCAGTAATCCATGCTGAGCCAATGCTTTCCCTCAAAAAAAAAAAAAAAAAATGAAATGGGACTGAGAAATTCCAGCCCCTGCTGACTTCATTTCAGAAAGGAAGATATATGAACTAAGAAGCAGTGCAGGGCATGATCTGCCAGCGGAGTGGCAGGCAGAGAGAGGCAGAGACAAGAGGTAGATTAGAAATTCCACAGGGCTCCGGGGCTGGCTCCAGGTCATTCCTTAAATCTGCCCCTTCCTTGCCCTTGGATTCCAGGACACACTATGTTCTTACGAAGAACTCCCTTCTGTACTTACCCCAGGCCTGCTGGGTCTCTCTGTTTCTTGCCACAGAGGCCAGGCAGGTGATGGATACAAGCAGAGCAGCCCAGAGGAACAGAGACACAAAAAGGGCAACTGAAGAGGCACCCTGCAGGGAAGCATCATCATGGCACTATTTTAAAGGAAACTAAGGCTTAGACAGAGGACTGACTGCTTCAAACCCACCTGGTCATTTCCTAAGGCCAAAGTGCGCCTGCTCCCCAGTGCCCAGGTCCCCTGGAGGGAATCCCTGTGTCAAAGGAGGCAACTGCCGCGGTGATTGACACGGGAGTCACTTTGTTGGTGCCGCAGAAAGTCCTTCCAGCTCTCTGAATGAGAGTACAGGAAGTAGGGAAACAGGTCCTTCTCAAACCGGAAGGAGATCAAGAGGTGGACGGCAGGGCGAGGGAGGGAAGGGAAAGGGGATGAAAACAGGAATTAAAATGCATTAAGTATATGTACCAATCGCCACGAGGAATGTTAGCATTATTTACTGCAAATATGTACTAATAGAAAAAATTAAAACAAAAAGAGTTTGGGAAATGAGTGAATTCTATCCAAGGCTCCATCTCCATATCTCATAGAGAAGAAAAGCAAACAGGCAAAGTGAAACCGTGATGCTCTATTAGCACTCGGTGCCCAGAGCGCTACCTGAAGAGGCGGACCAGGGCGGGCCAGGGCAGAGCAGGGCAGAGTAGGGCGGGCCAGGGCGGTGTCTTCCAGGCACTGCGCGGCCAGCCGGAGGGAGGCGCTGAGAAGGAAGAGGACGCGCCTGCACAGTGAGGGGACAGACAAGTACACAGCACACAGAGCACAAAGGGAGACAGGGACAAAGAAAGCACACAGCTTGAACAGAGCTAGGCCAAGGGAAAGAGAATGCTGCAGCTCAGAGACACACAAATGGCGACAGAGACGACATGCGGGAGTCAGAGAGAGGCACATGGGGATGTACTTCCGGTTTGGCCCTGTGCTCTTGCTCCCTTTGCCTCCACTTCCGGCGGGTCCTGTTTGACGACTCAGAGCAGCCCAAAGGATGAGTAATAATCATGCGTGTTTTCTCTAATTCCTTCCTTTACCTGTTAGCACGCCTTTAATTACAGCGTAACCTGTTAAGAGTGTTTCAAAAAATAATCTCATCCAGGTTGAGCTAAATTAAAATCTAACAGCTTCAGTTGCCACAGGACTAGCAAGTAAACGACATCCGTTCAATTAAAAACGAAAATATGAGTTGATGGTACCACAGAGGAAACTCTTAGTGCTACCAAGACCCAAACCCATAATGATAACTATGTAAATACGAATATGCCCTCCTGTGTGGTTACCATGAACCTGCGGTGCCTTGAGTAGTGAGAATCCTAGAAAAGGCTCCTGCTGGTGGACAGTCCTTCAGACAGACCCCCTGGATGGATGGATGGATGGACAGATGGGGAGAAGACTGGCGAGGAAGGAGTGTGGGGAAGGAGGGGAGGAGCACGAAAAGGACAGAGGAACAAAGAAAAATGGAAAAAAACAGAAGTGTGGAGTCAGCACTTCCAGGCAAAAAGAGAAAAGTAGGGGAAAAAAGTGAGCACAAAAGATGTAGACCATGCGTGCCACAGGGCCTCTGCTCTAAATAAACCAGACAGCCTCTGTGTGTTGACCACTGCGTTCCGTCCCTCTGCAGCTGCAGCAGACGGCGTCCAGCCAGCAGGGGGGCCACTGCCATGTGCAGGGACCCTTGCTGATGCCCCTCAAATGAGGAGCACCCCCAGGATTCTTAACAACACCCTGTCCACCTAGGCTTTCTGACGGGACCACAACATACACAAAAACCTCTCTGGCAAATACTCGAGATGGCGAATAGTCATCCCATGTGTACACACGTGGAAAGTACAACTATCGGGAAGCAGGGGTTGAATACTTAGGCAGTGTGGGCATTATTCATACCCACACATTTCATTCGTTTAATTCTCATGACAAATGTATGAGGAAGAACTCACCATTCCCTGCTTAGAGATGAGAATACAGAGTCATGAAACTCATCCAGGATTACGTTCCCAAGTGCTGGACCTAGCACCAAAACCCAGAACGTCTTACTCCAGGGTCGGTTCCCTTAACCACAGTGCACTCTTGCTTCTTAGGAGTACTACAATCTCAGTACCTGAAAATCATTAGGCACGCCATGCCGGACAGGATGCTAAGCTCTTTACATGCCATTAATCTTCAGATACGGGGTTTTTTCCAACCCCCTTCTATTCTGAATTGATTCTCTTTATTACCCTATTTAAATTATCTGGACTTACCACAATTTGGAAATTAAGATCTAATTACTTTTCATCTGTTTCACCCACTAAATAAACTCTTGGACTTTCCCTTTCACCCATGAACTGACGCCAGAATAGGTCCATCTGCCACAAAACATGCCAAACTGTAAAATGGGTGAATTTTACTGTACGTAAATTATTCCTCAGGAAACATAATAACACATTAGACTTCATTTTCTAATTGTTCTTTATTGTATCTCCAGTAACTGCCATTCAATAAATATTTGTCAGCAGGAAAGGGAAGGGAAGTGAGAGAAGGATGGAGATGAAAGCGAAGGGAAGGGGAAGGGAAGGCGCTCTACTTGAGCCCAGCTACCAATGAGGAGTCCGGCTCTAGCCCTCCTCGGTGGAGAAACTGAAGTGCTGACAGCTCAGCCCTCCTCTCCTGGCAAAGCACTGCTAACTGCCACATGATGTCCCCAGGAAAGTAAACTCACACACTTTCCGGAACTGCCCCCGGTATGAGCCTTTCTTTTCCAAAAAAGCCTCTTCTGCCAAGGAGAGCCTGCATTCGGCACAGTGGCCCATGGCTGAGCTGAGACCCCGGCCTGAGTCCTGCCTCTGCCGCTCAGGAGTCACATCAGCTCACCCTGACTCAACGTCCCTGTAGGAAAAGAGGGTCAGTAACTATGCCTGCCTGCATCCCCTAAAGTAACTGTGCACATTAACTAAAGCATTTAACCACCAGGAACACTACTGTCTGCTCCCACGAATGCCTACCTAGAAAAGGTTAGCTACTGATTGGTTTTTTCTTCGTGCAAAACCTCCAAGCATACTTCAAGACTCTCATCAACTGTTGCCTGCCATGCAAAGCCACCAGCCCATGACGTTTCCTCCCAGTGGGAATTAACCACATGCCCCAAAGTGGCCCCAGGGCACTTTGTAACTGCCCCCTCCTGGCACACGGTACCTCAGTGTGCACGGCTGTCTCTTGGATGTGTCCTGGGGTAGGCTTTGGGATACCTGCACTCTGGCCAAGCCTGGAAAGATGAAACTGTTTGAACAAATTAATAAATACCAAAATTCAGAGAACTCAGAGCCTACACAGAAGAGCATTAAATGTAGATGAACCGGGGGAGGAGAGTACAGCAGGATATTAGCTCCTTGAAAACACAGGACACAAATAGCTCCCTAAGCCCTTTAATCCTGGGCCTATCATACTCCTCTCAAAAACTGAAAGTCACTTCGGAAGAGCTTGTCTAATTAAGAAACTTTTATGAAAAAAAAAGTCTGTAAAGCAGAGAAAGCTGTATATCTTTATGGACAGACCTGACAGAAAACTGCCGTTTTTTTTCCTCACTCAAAGCATTTTAGAATGTCTGTCTTGAGAAAAGCTGCAAAAAAGTACCAAGATGCAGAACTCCATGAAAATTACATGCTGGTCTTTATTTTTCTCCACATTAAACCTGCCAAGACCAGACATGTGACATCAGTACTGAAGCCATTCTTCCAATCCGTTTGATAAATTATTCAGCATATTCTCCTTACTAAACATAAATATTAAGATTAATCTATAAAATAAGCGATTTGGTGTCTTGTAACCCAGAGTAACTCTGTGGCGTCGCCTTAGCATTTGGGGAAACTGTTTCAGGACTCCAATTAACAAAACTGCTGGCTGCAAATCTGTTTTTGTCTTCGCAGCTGTATTGAATCCAATTCCTCCTTTGCCCAAGTCTTGAAGCACACGAGTGGGTTTGTACTAGTTTCCCAGGGCTGCCATAATGAGTTACCACAAATCTGGTGGTTTAAAATTACAGAAACAGTTTTTCACAGCCCTGGAGGCCGAGTTTGAAGTCAAGGCTCGGCCAGGCCACAGTCCCTCACAAGACTCAGAGGTGAACGTCTTCTTGCTTTGCACAGTCCGCCAGCCCCAGGTGCGTCCTGGCCTGCGCAGAAGCATCGCGGGAACCCGCCTCCGCCCTCGCACAGCTTCCGACCTGCACTTCCCTTCTCCGTGTCTCCCCTTTCTCATACGGGGGCAGCTACTGGGTTCAGGCAGCACCCTAAACCCAGTATGGTACCTTCTTGAAATCTCAATTACTAAACCAATCCTTTCTTTCCAAATAAGGTCAACAAGTCATAAGTAGGAGGGGTTAGAACTTGGACGTATCTTTCTGAGAGCCACTGCAAGGGCTTGTTTTGCAAGACTATACCAATTAAGGCACAAAACAGCAAGCCTTTATGTCACTGGAAATACAACAACATATTTTGGCTCTCACCTGTGCTGAGAGAAAAGTTGGATTTTTCTCATTCTTTAAAAAATAAATCCCTCACTAGGGTAAATACTGGGGTGTTTTCACATTTTAATAACGAATACAAAATTCAACTTGCAAAAATTCAATCCCCTGTAGCCTGTGCCTTCTTATTTGTATATAGGAATAATAATATTCAGTCCTCTGTACACATTGGAAGACTGTGGCAGTTTCACTGTTTGCTTCCAAAGAACCCAGGAAACGCAGCGGGCCATTTCCGGAAGACTGTTAGCTGGGCGTTCCCAAGGGGCTGCCCTCTCCAACCTCATCAATGGGACACGTTTCTCTACAGTGTGTCACTGGTGGGACCTGGAGTCTGAATGAACCGAAGACCCGAGACGGCTGTCCTATAACTCCCGGTGCGGGCCAGGCGTGGCAGGTGCGGCCCACAGCGTGGGTGAGGGGCGGCTGCAGGCTCCGCCCACCTCCCGCCCGAGGGGAACAAGGATGCTCCTGCGCTCAGCGCTTTCCTTCTGGTCTGCAAACTCCTCTAAGGGGCAGACAAGCAATTTTGAATATCTGATTCGAGCTAATCCTGTTACTAGACAAAAGAAAAAAGCTACATCCACACTTGATGCTTCAATTAAGGAGTTGTGCTGGATACTGCGAAGGTAGGTGAACCACGGCTGAAGCAAAGAGACAGTCGCCAACCCAGTAATTTAGAGAGTGAACTCGCCACTGATTCCTACATTGATTTGTCATTATACATTCTGGAAATTATTTTTGAAGCACCATAAAGATTCCAAAAAGAGAAAGGGTAAATTGACAGTATTTCAGGACGATGAACACTGGCTCCACCCAGATACCCCAGGTCAACTCTGCTGGAATTGGCTTCCACCTTAAGAACACTACGCCATGGCTTTGCTGACCCCACCCTACAGCTGTAGAAGTTCATCTGGAGAACACAGGCCAACAGCCAATCAGCATCTAGCATTCCTCTAGCCCCAGTGATTGGCTCAAGGTCTAGCACGTGACCCCAGCTGGTCCAATCAGATCAGGCCCTCTGTAACTTGGGAACAGCATCTTCCACCCTGACCCAAAGCCCCTGACGGGCCCAGGTGAGACCCTCACCACTGCTTGTAACCCAGGACTCGTGCTCAGGTTGTGAGGAAGAAACCAAAGCCCAGGAAGATGCTGGCTGGACTGTGCCTCCAGTGGATCCTCACAGAAGGAACCAACCACATGTTCCTATCTCTTATCTAATTTTCAGGTAGAATCAGAAACCATCTTAACAAGGAGTGGGCCAAATTTAGTTGCTGCCTAATTAAAGTGGAATCGCTAGTTCCTATAAATATTTCACACACACACACACAAGAAAAGTTCTTATGTTGAAACTCTAACTCCCTGATGAAGCTGCCTTTGGAACTGGGACCCATAAGGAAGTAATAAGGCTAAATAAGGACATGAGTAAGGGACCGTGGATGGGATTAGGGTTCTTATAAGAAGAGACAACGGACAGCTCATTCCCCCGCCACACCGGTACAAAGAAGAGGTCATGAAAACACACAGCAAGATGGCGGTCACCCACAAGCCACGAGAAGACATCTCACAAGGAAGCCTACCTCGTCAGCACCTTGACTGGTCTTCCCAGCCTGTGAGAAATAAATTCCTGTTGTTTAAGCCATCTCATCTGTGGCATTGTGTTATGGCAGCTCCAGAAGACTAATAAAGGATGTCAGTCTCGATTAGAGGCAACCCTAATATTCCTGTGCATAACAGAGTCCCAGGGCCACCACACCTGTTAGCACAACTACCTCTAACAATTTCCTCTCCTAATTAGAACTGCCAACATCTGTGCTCTTCTCTCACCCTGAATGTAACTGTGATTTCATGTCCACAGTACTCGGTGACATTCACATTACCTGTGTGTCAACAGACTCACAACATCCTTGGGAAGTGAGCAGGGAAGGTACAAGGACCCCATCAGACAGAGCAAGAAGCCGAGACTCAAAAGGCTGGCAGGCCGGCGCCGGGTCACAACATCTTCCCAAGGAAAGAACCCACCCTTCTGTCTTCTAAAATAAATGTTTCCACTGGGCCATTTTTCTTACTGCTTATTTTAGTAAGAGTATACTTTGTGTTTAAACGATGCACCTGAAGTGGCATTATGGCAAAGGGAAGTTGGGGTCACTCTTGACCTGGAATTCTGGGCTTTCCACTAACCAAGTAGAATAGAGGAAGGGGCTTGTTTTCTCAAAAACTTAACTGTATCATGTAAAAACGGGATTAATTCTACTTGCATTCTCAGCATCCTCTCTGAGAATTGGACATTCTCCACCACAACATCCTTTTTTCTCCTCCAATCCTGTATCACCATCTGAAGTTAATCTGCTGATATACGTGTTGTCTTAGCTCCTCCTGTGTGGGAAGGGACCTCATTCATCTAGTTCATTGTACTGTACCTTAGAACATGCACCGGAGCAATGAATGCTGAAAAAAAAATTGGCGGATGAGTAAGTGGGCCAATTGATAGGTTGATTAATGGATCCACTGATTAGCCTCATCTTGAGGTATAATGCCTTGCAAATAAGATCGTTTGGTTCTCACCCTGATACCCTCTACAGAAATGCTCTAATGG
>PVJO010029558.1:0-16666 GCA_004026905.1 Hystrix cristata | reverse complement strand
TGCAGAGTAGAGAACCCCCGTGTGCACTGTATAAAGCTTTATAACCGCAAAGTACACACACAGCTACTGTTTCATCCACTCCTCACAAAACCTGTGAGGTAGCAGATCTTTCTGTTTAAAGATGAGGCACAGAAAGTTAGCAATGGAGCATATCTTTCCTCCCTGGGGACTCTGTCCGGTTCAAACATGTCATTTCATACATGACAAAAGTGCATTATATCTAGAGGTTGGGCTGATGGAGTGGCAATTGGAGCTCTGTCCCACGGAGTTGTGTCATCTCACACAGATGGGCAGTCATTCCCATGATGTACCCAGCATCCTTCCTGTTTGACGTTCCCAGCACAGCTTATGTGGCTTTGTCTTGTGCTAATCTGTTCATCGGCATCAACAGCAGTGCCATCACCTTCATCTTGGAATTATTTGAGAATAACCGGGTAAGCATGACTTTCTTGGTTTCATGTTTGATTAGTAGGACGCTGAGGCACGTATTGGTCAAGCAGAGCCATGGGAAGCACTGCACTCTACTTGGGTGTCCAGTGTAGAGATGAGTATTACCCCCTCTCTCCCTCCCTCTCTCCCTGCTTCCCTCCCTCTCCCTCTCCCTCTCCCTCTTTTCCTTCTTGCTGACCTATGTCTGCAAGATACAAATTACTTCCCATCATCCTAACTTTTTAGGTTTTCTTACCTTTTCAGGAAAGTTTCCATGGGGACTTTGAATGTTAGGCGCTCTCTCTCTCTCTCTCTCTCTCTCTCTCTCCCTCCCTCCCTCTTTTTCTCCACATTCAAATGATTTCAAGCTGGGAAAGGAACAAAAAAATGCACAGTGAAAAATCTCCTTCCTACCCATTTCTGACTCGCCCAGTTTCCTTCTCCTGAGACAACCTTAAGAATTTCTAGTGTTTTCTGGAGACCTATAAACGAACACATAAATATTCTTTCTCCTACATTCTTACACAAATGATAACATACTGGCATACTCGTATACTGTCCTATACCCAAGTTAATCCTGAGGACAGATTTAAGGAATCATGGTGCTGAATGACTCAGTTTTATAAGCTATAGAGTCTGGTTGTCCCTTGTACACACCTCCCTGTCCACACAGAGATGCCACACTGAATCCTCAAATGGCAGTGGCTGCAGAGCTGTCTTTACTCCATATTCCCATTCCCAGCAGCTGTGTCTGAGCCCCACCTTGCTGTCCTCGGAATATTCGGGCTCACTCATGTGCCTGTGTCCCCAAGTGCCTCACCGGCCTCTCCTTTCCTCACTAGGGCAAATCTGTCAGAAGCCCACAGACAATCACCTAATCCCCTGGCCTCCTGAGAGCCGCTCATTCCTAGACCTAGTCATGCTTTCTGTGGTTGCTAAGTAAGAAGTGAAACCCACCTGCCCCATGAGTTATAGAAATGTGATGTGTCAGGCAGAGTGGTGCAGGCCTGTGATCCCAAAACTCTGGGAGCCTGAGGCAGGAGGATTGCAAGTTCAAGCTTAGCCTGAGCCTATCTCAAAATTTAAAAAAAAAAAAAAAGAGCTGGATGTGTAGCTCAGAGCAAAGAATCCCCAGTACCAGTACACTTACACACACACACACACACACACACACACACACACACACACACGCACACAGAGAGAGAGAGAGAGAGTATGTCAAAATCAGACCCCAGAAAGGAGAGGAGATAGGCAAGACACAGACCCAGTGGATGGTCAGAACATCTTGGTGGATGAAAATACTGCTCATCAGAGCTGCTTCTCTCACAGGCTCACAGTGCACTAATTCTCAAGAGAGTGTGTTACTTCAGAATAAATAAATGGCAAATTTAAAGCAACTCAGAACATTCTCCCTTCTGTGGCCTCACTCAGCCACATACCAAACACTTGGCCATTCACTGAGCACCCTGCTCCTACAGAGACCGGTTACCTGAACACAGGATCAGACACGCAGATGCTACAGAAGTCCACAGTATCCCACAGGTGTGTCCTGGGCTCCAGTAGTTGCTGTCCTGCTTCATGAGGAGGTATTTACTAGACAAATGCCCTGTGCTGGGTGTGCCAGGATAAACAAGCGTGACCCGCTGACCCTGCCCCTAGGAGCTCCTGTTCCAGTCAAAAAATTACCTGCACACCAGTTAGCATAGAACATAAGCCACAATATGTAACATTGCATACGATAGTGCACTATATACCATCAAAGGAGCAAGGTGGGTAAAATACTACAGGTCAGGGTGGGCCAGAAAGCTGGGCTACAAGGGTGAGGACAGTCAAGAACTTCAACTTGACCTGCCCGGAAACAAGTAAAATTGTATTCTCCCTTTTAATAAATAATGAAATGCCTACTATAACCACTGTGCAAATTACTTAGGAAAATAATTAGGACCCGGTCTCTGCCTTCCAGGGGGCCAATCCCTAGTGGAGAGAGTAGGCAAGTTAAAACAATAAATAAATAATCACAGGAACATGGTAAGTACCGTTAGGGAGGAATGGATGTTCTACCGTGAGAATCCAAGAAGGCTTAAGAGAGAAGCTCTCTAAAGAAGGGCAGGAATCTGCCTGAGAGCGGAAAGGAAAAAAGCATCCTTTCCTGCTGAGAGCAGTGGGTCCTAGAAGCTGCAAATACAAAAGGCTAGAGGCAAAGGGACTCTGGAAAAAGAGGGACTAGGCGGGAACCTGAGAAAAGACGCTCAGGCTGGAGAGAAAGGAGGGTGTAGAGGATGGGCGGGCCAGATGGAGTGGACAGCTGTGCCTGGCCGAGCTTCACCAGCCCACCCTCTTGGTGCACCATCTATGTTTTAGCAGGAGGCTGCGCCCAACACTCCCTAGATAAGGGCAGCTGTCCTGTTCAGAGCTGAGGGCAGAGCCGGGAGATAGCTCAGGGCGTGTTCTCATGTGGTGCGTGCTACACTCAGATAGAGCTAATAAAAGCTCCCATCCGGGGGTTACTCACGGTGCACCAACGAGACACCCGTGCCACACTCCCAGGAGCTGCTTAAGGCCTGGGCACCAACTGCCCGGGAGGGCTGCACATGACTGCGAGTGTGTCTGTGGGAGAGCTGCCAAGCAGATCACAGGAGGCAGCTGCTTCTCCACAGAGAGCCCTCGTCTACACAGCTACCCGGGCTAAGGAAGGCAACGCACAGGTTCTGTAGTCAGCCCCGGTGCCAGCACAGCACTGGGCACAGTAAATATTTAGGAAACGCTGCCTGGATCCAGGAAGGTGTCACCTCCTGCACACCAGAAACATGCAGGGAGTCCCAGTATTAACTAGTCACGGGATTGATTGCTCCCTTGGCCTCATCCTGAGGCACCACCTGCGAGCACCCCAGGACTTCCATGTCAAACCCTCCATGCTGTGCTTGGCAGGTCCCTCCTGCGGCCAGCGGAGCTCCAAGGGTGTGCTTGTCTGCCAACCTTCCCTGGTCCTTCCTGGCGGGGGCATCCGGGCCCACCTGCTCAGGAGGGAGCAGGCAGCCTCAGCCCCCCGCTTCCAATAGTCATGCCTCTCTGTTTCAGACACTGCTAAGGTTCAACGCCATGTTGAGGAAGTTGCTCATCATCTTCCCTCACTTCTGCCTGGGCCGAGGCCTCATTGACCTGGCACTGAGCCAAGCTGTGACAGACGTCTATGCCCGGTTTGGTGAGTGACATTCAAGGTCAGCGGACCTGGGCCCTGGGCGCATGGAGGCTGGGAGGATTACCGCAGAGGTTCCTGCATCAGCCCCACATCCTGGGCTGGGCTTGGGAGGTGATCTAGATGCTGCCGTGCTGGCCCAGCGTTGCCCTGCCACCCAGAAGGGACCCACGGTGCCTCTCCATGTTGAGGGACCCCAGAAGGGGCCAAGGGCGGACTTTCACTCTCCCTTCACAGACTAGGGGAGCTAAGATGAGACTCGCATCTGGCTTTATTTAATCCCTTTCATAAGGCCCAGTCCAGCTGGCCCTAGTGTCATTGTTACCTGGTCTTCAGGGGTGAACTGGGACAGCTGATGAGGACTCAATTCCTGCTGATGTCTGTGGCTTCCCTTCCCAGGTGAGGCGCACTCTTCAAATCCATTCCAGTGGGACATGATTGGGAAGAACCTGGTTGCCATGGCAGCAGAAGGGGTGGTGTACTTCCTCCTGACCCTCTTCATCCAGCACCACTTCTTCCTCACTCGATGGTACGTCCTTGTTACACCCTGAGAGCTCCGATGGACGTGGTGGCCTCTTTTCTCAGAGCCTATGTGACGTTTACATCCTCAAGGGTGGCTCACTCCAAATAACACAGGTGGAGATGGGTTAAATAGGTGTGCTAGAATTTGGGCCAATACTCAACTTCAAAATGCAATGTTACTAGTATCAAATCCTAATTTTTAATCTTCTCATTTAATTACCACACAGTTCATTTTAAGTTAAATGATAATATTGCAGATAACAATGGATAAAGGGTGTCCAAAGTACTAGAAATAAGTTTTTATGTATTCAGAAGAAGAGCAACAAAATGGGCCCCTTTGCGAATTAGAGATTTACATGGGGCAGCACCAGAGAGGAGAGTAATGTGGGAGGCGGGGTGGCAGGCCAGGCAGCCTGGAGCCTGTGGAGGGGGAGGGGCAATGATCACCCTCCATCCCTGAAGCCAGGGAAGGTAGCCACCAACCCCGACTTCTCCAGGACTTCTCAACGGCCAGGCCAGCTGGCCAGGACCCCAGCGCAGCCACTCTCCCCCGAGATCCTCCCTCCCCTGTCCTAACTCCAGAGGGCAGTCACTCCGCAGCCTGGCTCTTCATGGACCAAACTCGGGCCTCTGGAGTGTGATTCCTGAGTCCTCCCTAACAAGCTTCCTGACACTGCTTGTTTCTTACCCTTTTCTCCGATCAGGCCAAGTCGTCTGATCACATGGAAATAAAGATTCCGAGAACTTTTTTTTTTTTCAGGTTTTGAGCCATAGGAAATTGACTTGTTTAGAAATGAATCTACTGCCCTACTCACAGGGTTGTAAGGATTCAAAGAGATAGATCAACACTATTTGAATAAACATAGTCAGGAAATGGTTCTAGTTGTGAGAGACATTAAGCAACCACTGTCCTTGGCACCCTTGGCCCTTGCAGGCCCCACTGAGTTTTGGCTACATCTTTTAGAGGCCTTTGTGTACAGGGGAAACAAAGGAATAGAACCCAGCTCATTAGCTGCAAACTGATGCCAACACAATCAAGTCCTCCTGCCTGCCTTAATCCCTGGAGAGTACCAGAAAAGTGACCACAGCCTCTGGCTTCCAGCTCATAGCCATGCCCATACCGAGAGCTAACCAGGCAAAGGAGGATGGCTCTTGGGGGAGGATAGGCCTGCACAAAGGTGCAACAGCCCCCAAGAATAAGGCTGGTACACAGGATGAAGGGAGTTCAGGATAGCCATGAAAAGAAAAGGTAAAGGGGGCAGAAAATAAGTCTGGAGGAATAGGCAGAGCCAGGTCATGAGATGCCCCTCATCTTAATGACTTGGGACTCAGACTTAAGTGTAACATGGAATCCTGGGGTGTCTTAATCAAGGGAGGGACGTGATCTCATCAGGCATGGGGGCAGGAGACCAGACAGAAGGCCGTTTTGGTACCTAGCCAAGAGATAGCATCAGGAGATGGAGAAAAATGGGTCAATTAGATAAGCAGTAGGAGACCAGTTAGACAAGACTTGGTAACAGACTGAATGTGGCCAGTGAGGGAGAACAGAAGGACTGGAGGACCCGGTGGTCAGGGAGGGTTTCAGAGAAGAGGTTGTGTCTTTAAGGGTGGAGAGGATTCCCTTGGCTTGGGAGAGGAGTGCTGAGGCCGGGAGGTGGGAATGACCAGCATGAGCTGGGGACCAGGGCAGATGCCCTTGATTGGTGCGACAGTAAGTACAAGAGAGCAGGTGAAAAGAGTAGGTGGGACCCCACTGTGGGACTCTGAGATTCCAGCTGAGGAGTTAGGGCTGTAATCTGCAGTGAATGGAGAACTATGGAAAATTTAGGGGCATGAGGTGACAAGTGATAGCACTGTTCGAAGAGGCTGGACTGGCAGGATGCGCTGAGGAAACAGGAAGCTTGGTAGGTAGTAATTAATCTTTGCTGAATGCTTGCCAGAAGGAAAGGGTTTCAGTCATAACATCTCTCAGGCCCTGCATCTTTAGTCTGCACCAGACACAGCACGGAGTTCATCTTCATTCTTCTCCTGCCCCATCATGTGGTTGAGGGAGGAGAGGCTGAGAAAAGTCCATTGACGTGCCCGAGGTCACGCATGGGGAGATGGGACTGGAACCCAGGGCTGACTCTGAACATGAGCACACGACCTCTCCACCTCTTGCCTGGGGCCCCTCCTCTTGGGAGCCCTTTGAGGATTTAAGCCTTAGAGATAGAAGCCCAGGGGAGCAGAAGCAAGGGAATGGGAGGAAAAGTCAAATGAAAAATACAGTACCAAGGATGTGTACACCCAGCTCAATTCTGTCTCTTTTCATTCCTCTAGGGTTGCTGAGCCTGCTAAGGAGCCCATTGTTGATGAAGATGATGATGTGGCTGAAGAAAGAAAAAGAATTACTAGCGGGAGAAATAAAACTGATGTCCTAAGACTAAATGAACTGACTAAGGTAAAGGATAGGTGTAGGTGTGTGGGTTGGGAGGTGCTATTTGGACGCACAAGGCACAATGTTGTCTCATTCTTTCTGTAGAATGAGTGGTGTGCTATGCCAGAACTCTGTTTTCCTAATGTCACCCTGCGGAGTCATCATTTCTGTGTTGTAGCTTGTCTTCCAAGGGCACCTAGTTCCTGTGCCTTGTCACTGCTGTTTGTCTTGAGCATCACCCGTCTCTCTCCATTCTGTTTCTGCACAGCACAGGTCGCTCCCAGACTTTTCAGTGCTCCATCTCTTCTCTGAATGCCACATCAGTGTGTAACCTCCTAGCACTGGTCGTTCTCCCAAACCACCCTTTGCTCTCTGCTCACTCCCCCAACCCCACTCCCCTAACCCTGCCTCAATCCTCAGCCCATTTTATCTGGATCTTGCAGGTTTATTCAGGTTCCTCCGGCCCAGCGGTGGACAGGCTGTGTGTTGGGGTCCGCCCTGGAGAGGTAGGAACCCTGCAGACTACCATGAAAGGGCTTCAGAAAATCAGCTTTTATGCAAAACTCTTCTCCCCTCTAAGGCAAAGCTATCCAATAGGAATCTAATGCAAGCCACATACAGTATTTTATATTTTAATCAATGTATCTAAATACTACCATTTTATTTTGTAGTTAATATAACACATTATTAATTCAGAACTCAGCACAGTGTTCGGCACAGAGTAAAGGTGCAGGTACTTTGCATTCTTTGTTGTTGTTGTTTTAAGTCTTCAAAATCTACATAAGGCCCATGTCAACTGGGACCAGATGTGTTTTGTGTCAGTAGCCACATATGACTAGGAGCCTCTGTGATGGCCGCGCAGGTCTGTAACGCCCCCCCCCAGCTCACACACTGGCCCTGGGGAGGACATTCCAGACCTTGGTGTCTCTAGGGCAAGCTAGTTCTGTGTTTTCTCCTAGTGCTTTGGCCTACTTGGAGTGAATGGAGCTGGCAAAACAACCACATTCAAGATGCTCACTGGGGACACCACAGTGACCTCAGGTGACGCCACTGTAGCAGGCAAGAGGTGAGTGCCCTGCCCTTCCTGTCTCAGGGTATCTCTCACAGGTCCTGGGCCTTGACCCTATTCCAACTAGGGAGAGTGATCTTCAACCCTGTATCAGGGTGACTGAGACCCAAATGACCTGTGCAGAGGAGGGAGCCTCCCAGAGAGCATTGTCCAAAAGGTGCAAGGCATAGGCCCACCAGGAAACTGAACTTACCTGTGATTATTATGAGAGCGCGCTGTTAATAGGAGCTCTTAGAAAGTTCTAGGAAGCTCTAAGTCAGTGGTTCTTCATGTCTTTGGGGTCATAAACTCCTTTGAGCATCCAATGAACGCTTGTGCCCTCTTCCTGTATAGGAATACACCATTGCCCACTACACAGAGTTAGGCAAAAAGTTTCGGGGAATTTACTAAGCCCTAAAACATCCTGTGATTGTGCTGGAGCTCTGGGGTGCCAGGTTAAGAACTCCTTTCTCCAGGTTGAGTTTCTAGATGGGTGCTTATTCAAGGGCCCTTATGGGGCCTTAATCTGCATTGGTTGTTTGTATGTGGATGCTTGGCTTTGTCAGATCAAAGGGCATGAAGGAAAAAACTGGTCTGTGCCCTTGACTTCTGCAAGATGACTGCTACCCCCTGTAATAAAGTGAGTTTAAACAGACTGGTCTCCTATGAGGCAGGACAAAGAGGATGAGTTCTTGCCTGTTTGCCTCTTTGCTGCATGCTCCTTGAACAGCAAAGCTTACCCCACAGTAAGTCTGCCCAGAGGAACGCTGTTCCGGTTTATAAGTAGAGACAAGCACTGCCCACATCTGCTTGACTAAGGCTTCCTTCCTTCACCTAAAAACCATGCTCAGCATAGCGTGGTGCCCACTAGGCAGGGGAACCCTGCGCCACCTCAGAGGATGAATTTGGCTTCCCAGCCTTCCCTGGCCATCCCTGTTGGGTCTGTAGCAAAGGGACTGGTGGGTTGGAGCCAGTCACAGCTTGGGTCTATCTCTGCTGATCTAGCTTGGCCAACAACCAAGCAGGTGGCTTCATGATGGTCAACAAAGGAGTTATGGAGAGAAAGGGTCAGGGGAGGGATATAATAAGAACTTACCAGGTGACATCGAGTTTTGGTGGCAGTGAGATGCAGTCTGACGTCCAGAAGGTAAAACTGAGCTAAAAGCTAGAAAGAAGCTATAGGTTAAAGATAGGGTTCTTTGGGGGACTGGTTCTGTGTATTTGGCAAAGGACTAACTTTCCTTGCCTCCCCAGGTGACTTTAATTACTCCAGTCAGACTCTTGATGGCTTTTGTCACAGAGAAGAACTGCAATGACTTCTCTCTGTCCCATCTTATTTTATCCACCCTCTATTTATAGGTCCTAATCTGTAAGGGGAAAGGGACAAGATTAGACCAAATAATGTACGTACAGTTTATTTTTTGTCAAGTGAATGTATTTTTTGGTAGGGGAAATACATTAATCAAAGAGAGTTGAAAGAACCTAGTTCGCTTTATATCTGCTCCTTGCTGGTCTCTTGCTCTGGTGGGTATCTTATCAGTCCTCTTTCATTGACTGAATCTTTGCCAATAAAAGCAGATGGAAAAATGTACTTTCACCGAACGGCATCCATATTTTCTAGCTTCTTCCCAAATGTCTGAAAGGGATTCGAAACCACCAATCCCTTCCTTAAATCTGATCTTCCCTTTGTTTTCAAATGCACAAGTGAAGCAATCCAATCCAATCCAAACCAAGGCTGACTTGTGGACAACAGACGTGGAAAACTGAAGGGGCTGGGGATTTAGCTCAGTGGTTAGAGTGCTTGCCTTGCAAGCATGAGGCCTTGAGTTCAATTCCCCAGCACCAAAAAATAAAACAAACAAACAAACAAACAAAAAATGGAAAACTGAAAGGCTCTGACTGGATTCAAAGCTCAGAATTCTGAAGTTCATGTTTCTAACCACAGAGTCTCTGCCTCAGTTTCCAGTATATATTTGTAAAGCAAAGTGAGAAAAGAAGAGGTAGGTTCCTTACCCCATTGAGAGAAGTCTCTCCAGTCCCAGCTGTCTAGTCACCCGCTCTGTGAAGGAAACTCATCAGTTGCTTTTTCTTCTTGCAGCATTTTAACCAATATTTCTGATGTTCATCAAAGTATGGGATACTGTCCTCAGTTTGATGCAGTCGATGACCTGCTCACAGGCCGAGAACATCTTCACCTTTATGCCCGGCTTCGGGGTATACCAGCAGAGGAAATTGAAAGGGTAAAATAATGATTTGTTGTGGCTGCTTAGAAGTTTGGCAAAGCACAAGCCCACTTCATTAAATGTGTTCACTTAGATGTGGGAGACTAGAGCACTCTATCTGCTCATTCATTCTAACAAATGATCGGTAGTGTCTACAGTGTGCCGAATACTGCCCTAGAAGCCAGAGTTATAGCACTGAATAAACCAGGCAAAAAAAAAAAAAAATCCCTGCCCTCATATCTAACAAGATGACATATGGCATTACCCTTTAACCCAACAATCACACTTCTGGGAATTTACTCTGAAGATACTCATCCCACATTAAAAAATGCATAAACTCAAAGCTATTCATTGCATTGTAATTGCAAAATCCTAGATATTATCCAGGATAAGTAATTTGGTTGAGTAATTTATGGTACGTACACAAAACATCTTATACAGCCACAAATATAAGAAATATCTCTGTGAACTGATGCAGAGGTATTTCTAATATTATTCAATTTTTTTAAAAGCTAAGTACAAAAGAGAACATGTAGAATGCTACATTTTATGTGAAAAAGCAGGAAAAATATGAAATCAGGCATATATCTCCTTGCCTTTATGAATTGAACATAAGAAGGATAAACCAGAAAATAGTGACTTTAGTGAAGAATAAGAGGGAATTGGGGTAAAAGAAGGATTGGAGGAGTAACACTTCTCTGAAGGTATCCTTTTACACAGTGTTCACTTTTGGAAACATGTTAATGTTCTACATAGTCAGAAATAAAACTGCATCAATAAGAATGGGAAGGGGATAAAAGTGAAAACAAAAAGAAAACCTAACACTCAGTATAAACTGAGACAAACTCAGTTTTGCTTCAAATAAATATAATCATACAGATTGGGGATGGATTGGAATTGGAGATATCACTGTGAGTTCGTGAAATATTTATATACATATGTTGTATATGCATGTAAATGCACTAATGCGTACTGTACATATCCATGTATATGAATGCGCATTTTTATGTGTGTGTATACATATATATATATATACATATATGTCCTTTGAAAGGGGTAATATACTTGTTACTCTTCTAGAGTCAATAGTGTGCAAGAGAGCAGATTTAATACAGGACATTTACAAATTACAACATTTGCACATACAAGCCAAATGCAGGAAGAGTGTAGAACATCTGTCTATGCACTAGAGACCCGAAAGATCCAATCAAGGGCTGGGAGCCCACAGCAATGTCCCATGTATGTCTATATCTGCACTAAAAGGCTGTAGAAATCTCTACTGGAACCAGGATATGATGCTGGTGGCAGAGATGAAGACCAGAGCTCCCCTGAAGCAAACAGCAGCCATCCCCGATGATAGCAAGGCCCCAAGCTCCTTCTGCACCAAAAACAGCCAAGTTCCCTTCTGGAGAACCAGCTGCAACAGAGCTTCTCCTGGGAAATAGCCGGCCACTATCTCCTGCTCCCATTCTCCTTTATGTCATGTTGGCAATAACCTTCAGGAGGATCCACTACACCTAGACCCACTCCAACTCAGTTCAGCTGGGCGTTCCTGCTCAAGTTGACCACAATAATAAGTCCACCAAAGCCAAGAAGCGAAATTATTTCAGTAGCAGTGAGCATACCTACTCCCCAGATTTTGGTCTATGTATGATTTCCCACTACAGAGAAATATGACTCTTTACATAAGTGACAAATTCCAAAGCTAGAATGTCAATTGTGCCAGAAAGTAAATCCTTCATACAAATGACGAGGTGCGTCCTAAGAACCTAGGAGACATCTTGAAGGGGCTTCCAGTGGCAAAATAGGGAATAACTTCATCAAAACAATTAAACATGATGATAGGTGATAAAACATCCTATCAGAGAAAAACTAGGAATTTGTAAGTCCATACTGTTAAATAGATAAATAAATAGGATAGAAAGGAAGGATCTTGCTTACAATCAAGTATTGCGAGCCAGATGATTAGTATGTAGAAGTTCGAGAGTTGGAAGATATTTCTGTAATGACTATATTAAAGATGGGACTGCACAAAAATCATCAAATGATAATAAATCAAGGGGAAATTTTTAATGAGGAACAGGGTATTTATGGCTTTTAAAAGAACATCTTGGCAGACTGCTTATTGCTTACAAGAGGGAAACAATTTTATGATGAAAAATTAGACATGTTAACAGAGTGATGAAAATTATTGTCATCTGTGAGAGGCAGGTGGACATCTTAAGTCCCTAGATATGATTCCCTGTGAGGGACAAGACTTCATATATGTGGAATTCTGACTGAAAATGTGTAACCTGAATCTCATCGTGAGGAAATAACAGACACTCTCCAAGGAAGGAACATTCTGTTTAAAAAAATAAAAAAGAAGGAACTGTATTCTTTAAAAATATCAAAGTGATAAAGATAAAGAGCAAGCCATGGAAATGCCTCTGATCACAAGAGACTGAACAAACATAATGAGCGAATAACAGACAGTGGGCTGCATCTTATCTGAAGGGAAAATAATGAGAGGAAGCACATTATTGGGCCAATTCACAAAACTGAACTCGGAATGGTAAAGTATAACAGTGTTAAACTTACTGGCACTGATAACTGAAGTGGAGTTTTATAAGAGAATATTACTATTCTTGGGAAATATGCATTGAAGTATTTAGAAGGGATAGGCCATGACTTACTCTCAAAGGGTCAGAAAAAAATTGAGGGAGGGCATGTTCTTTATACTATTTTTATTCTTACACATTCTTGTAAGCTTGAAACTATGTCCCATTAAAAAGTTTTAAATGGAGCTTACATTCTAGTGGAAGGGACAAATAATAGATAAATAAGAAAAATATCCAGTGTTAAGAGTGTAACACCCTGAGGGGAAGAACCAAGCAGGGAAGAATTGTTGGGCTGGGGTTTGGATTTTTAAGTAGCATGGCCCAAGGAAAGCTTTACAGAGGAGGTAACTTGTGAATGAAAATCTAAATGAGGTCATAAGCCGCGTAGATATCTAAGGGAAGAACATTCCAGGCAGAATACAACAAATGCAGAGGCAAATGCTCAGTGCACTGTCTCCAGTGACTTCCTAGTTTCTTCCTGTGTGTGAGTGTGCATGCACACGCACACCCATTACTCTCTATCGTGTTTTATGTCCCTGTCACACTCCTTCCAAGTACTGTCACCATCTGTTATTCTGCTAATTTCTTTTGTCTGTCGTCCCACTGGCATAAACAGAGGCAGTGGCCTAATACAGTGTGTGGCTCAGAGTAGGTACACTGAGTGCCCAAGATTTTACATGTGTCTCTGTCTAAGTCTTGGATTCTTCAACTTCTCAGAGGGACCCTCAGACTCTTCCTCTTCCACTCTTAGCCACAGTCCAGGAAACTGGATGAGAAATTCTGTCCCACTCTTAGTAAGGTGAAGGCCATTTCGCAGGGGGCTGCACCCAATGGGTGCAAAGCTGATGAGGCCACACTGTAATGAAAGGTATAGAGTGGAGAAGAGACCGGTCCTGAAGCGTGTGCCAGATGACGTGAGCCAGTGGATGGCCTCCCTTTAACCTAGCCGGGCCTGTCATCCTGAAGGGGTGAGACCTGGGAACCCGCAGCTTTGAATTATGGAGTTATGTGGTCTTTGCTTCTTCGTCTTCACCAAGTGGGATTTTGTTCTCTTTCCTAGGTCGCGAACTGGGGCATTCAGAGCCTGGGACTGTCTCTCTATGCCGACTGCCTGGTGGGCACCTACAGTGGAGGCAATAAGCGGAAACTCTCCACAGCCATCGCACTCATTGGCTGCCCACCGCTGGTGCTGCTGGTGAGGGCACTGCAACCTGCAGGGACAGTAAGCCCCAAGAGCTGACACATGTCTGCCTCTCTGGTTTGGGGAAATATCTTCTGGGTCAGCAGCTTTAGAAAATGCAGCAGTTTGCTTTGGTCTGAATTGCTCCCCTTGTGGCTCCTTTTGAGCAAATCATGCCAGCGTTTCCTACACAGTTCTCAAAGGAAATGAGTCATGGCATGGTCTTCGAGTCCCTGGGAGGTCTCTCAGGGGTCCACAAGCTCCCTGAGGGGAAGTTCACCTGACTCTGGGGACGCTGGTATCACTACCACCTGAGAAGGTCCAGGTAGGGTCCAAAGTGAACAGGAGCATTGGCCTGGATCAAAGGCTCCTGTACCTGAGCAGGACCGAGCCCTGCACCCCAGGCCCCTGAAGTTGGAGGCTTAGGTGAGCAAGTGTCACGCAAAGCTACCTGGCTTTCTCTCTGCCTCCTAACCAATATGCACTTGAGGGTTTTTTGTTCATTCGTTTCCCTTTTTAAGGGTAATTCTACCATTGCCTTAATCAGCCTTAATCCACTCATGGGCTGAAATGAGTCTGAAGGTGTGCACTGTTTTCTTTATTCTGATTCACCTCCTTCCTCTGTGCACCCCCTATCTTGTCCAGCTGGAGACCAGCTATGGACTATACTTCTCTGTCAGATTATTGTTCTTAGAGACCAGAGCTGCTCAGAGGGAGTCAACCCAGAAAAAAATGCAGTGATAAAAAAAAGGCTACCTCCAAGTGCACTCCCCCCTGCTCTCTCCCACCCCACAGGATGAGCCCACCACGGGGATGGACCCCCAGGCACGCCGCATGCTGTGGAACACCATCGTGAGCCTCATCAGAGAAGGGAGATCCGTGGTCCTTACTTCCCACAGGCAAGAGATTCCCAGAGTGGGGATGGTGGACGGGAGTCCCTGCGCCACTGCCTCACCTCCTCTTTTCTGCCCCATAGCATGGAAGAGTGTGAGGCGCTTTGTACCCGGCTGGCCATCATGGTGAGAGGCGCCTTTCAGTGCCTGGGCACCATTCAGCATCTCAAATACAAGTAAGCAGAAGGAAGGGGCACACCTTTGCTGCCTCCTGTGGGGCTCAGCCAGCCCTGCGCTCTCTACAGACACCTGGAAAGGTCCTGCTGCCCTCTCATTCCATAGACAGAGGCCAGTAGTGACTGGGCCTTGTTCCCCAGAAGCAGACAAAGTCATTGTACTGATAAGAAGCTCCTTTGTATTGGTCTAATTGCTTAGATTGAAGGCTGGCAGGAGTCTATGGATGGGGGACTTTTGCATCCCAGCATGAGGACAAGGGAGGGCCATTGTTACCGGCTCAGTATTGACCCATTTATACTGACAGATCCAGAACCCCTGGCCTATTTCATCAGAGTCCACAACAAATGTAGGAATGAATAGGAGACCAAACAGTTTGAGAACCAGTTTTACTTCCTAGAATATTGTGTGCTTTTGAGTTTGAAAATTGGCCATGTGTTATGTGACAAACCAGCAATGCCAATAGTTATGAGCAGGATTATCCTGTTCCCATAAACTGTAAACTGTTGTAAATAAATCCTATTATTCATCGTTTATATTCCAAAGCTAACAACCAGTTAAAATAAGATTATCATGATATTGCCGTGCTCCCTTGCATTCTGACACGCCCCATAACCTAAGAAAAAGTGAATTTGTGGTTGTCATCCATGTATATGACACACTTATCAAGAGCCCAGAATATGAATCGGGCTATTTAGTGAAAGCGATAGCACAGGATCCACCTTCTCTGTGCTGAGGTGCTTAATCCTGATGGTCTATAGCAGTATATTGCACAGAAAACACCATTCTTTACCTGCATCAGGGAAGATAAACAATTGAGAAAAAGGTCTAATCTATGAGCTGTATTTGGCAGTTGGGCATTTGACCCTGATTTTTTGAGCAACTAGAGCCTGAAGATTACAATCTTACATGCTGGCATGCGATAACTCCTTGTGCCCAGCTGTGGCACAAGGGAGACACTCCTTTCCTCTCATTCCTAAATTATCCCTGTGACAGAGAAGGTGAGGAAATATGTCCCTGTGTGAAAGGATGGTCAGTTTCTAGGAGGTGAAAGGCAAAGCCATGTTACTGTACAGAAGGGCCTTAGATCAAGAAGGAAACTTTTTCGAACCCAGGACCTCATGCATGCTAGGCAGGTGCTTACGGCTGAACTACAGGCCAGCCCCATGGAGGGAGTGTTGCAGTAAATTATAGCTGACGCAATGCACCTCGAGAGAACCATGTGTAGTCACCAGCTGGCCATGTACACACACTAGTGGACCATCCTTCATCCACGTGAGGGTTACCAGCAAACCTGGTAAAGGGAGGAAAGCACTAAAGCCCTGACCCTCATAGCTTCATTTGCTTCTGGAAGCTTCCTCAGTGAAGTGCTGCCTTCCCAAGCCTTTGCTGCCCCTGACCAGTCTCATGAAGGCCAATTGGCCCTTGGCACACTCAGTCTGCATTGGCCATACATCTTCTTGGGTGGGCCTGGGATCTCTGCAAGGGGCCACAACCACCCTTTACTTCAGCAAATGTATCTTTAGACCTCTAAAAACTGGTACCAAATGATGTTTCCAAAGACTATCCCATCTTTTTCTCCTAGTTTTAAGCATGCACACACAGTCAGTGGGATGAACCTTTACTCCCCAGGATGCCTGATGAGTCTAGTCCTTACCCGAGATTGCCTTAGACTCCACCTGCAGACCTGTACCACACCGTGTGCCCCTAGGTTTGGAGATGGCTACATCGTCACAATGAAAATCAAGTCTCCAAAAGATGACCTCCTCCCCGACCTCAACCTGGTGGAGCAGTTCTTCCAGGGGAACTTTCCAGGCAGCGTGCAGCGGGAGAGGCACTACAACATGCTCCAGTTCCAGGTCGCCTCCTCCTCCCTGGCCAGGATCTTCCAGCTGCTCGTCTCCCACAAGGACAGCCTGCTCATCGAGGAGTACTCGGTGACGCAGACCACGCTGGACCAGGCAAGTCCACCCAGGCCCTCCGCAG